>JABFEB020000090.1:529489-542227 GCA_019775895.2 Stomatorhinus ivindoensis | reverse complement strand
AGGTGAGGAGGAGCGGCTTGTAAGCCCCAGGTGAGGAGGAGCGGCTTGTAAGCCCCAGGTGAGGAGGAGCGGCGGGAGGGAACACTCCACTTGACCGGAACTCAAACGTACTCAAAGACGCTAGACGAGCTCCAAGCCGTCCTCGTGCCCCCAGTTTCCTGAGTGTGCGCTGCTGCAGATGGCAGAGCACGGCGTTTTCCATACGGCAGGAACAACGGGAGTCCGAATCCTAAAAGGCTTTGCTTAGCCCTTCATTTATTCGGCAGACAATTTTTCACCAAAGCAATGCATTAGTCATTAGAGAAAGCAGAGTCAGACAGTCCCTGGATCAGCTGCAGTTGAGACTCAGAATCAGATTCATCCCACAAGTAGGTTAATGTTAAATACGCACGGATAACCCAACCACTGTCATTTATTAACCACTGCCACTTTAACCACTTTATGCATGTTGTGTGCTATTGTTCACTATTCTGTCATCACTATTAATTGTTCTGCGATGTTATACAGGCAAGCACATGAGCAAGTATTTCATCGTGTGAAGAAATGTGAAGTTTCTGAATCCTTGAACCCTTAAGGGCTCTGCTGAGGGCCCCGATGGTGCCGAAACTGGGACGCGAACTGGTGACCTTCCGATCCTGACCCACTGAGCCACCCCTCGCTTGATGTAGAACAAGACCAGCTCTGCTCAATTGTTGACTAGGAGTCTTTAATTTTAACCTTAAATAAAACAGGCTGACAGTAAAGGATTATTCAACTACAGGTGTATATTAGGTGTAGCTTATATACACCTATAAGCCAAGCCAAAGGGACACTAATGGGAGAAAAACAGACAATACCCTGAAGTCAGTGATATCCTGAAAGCTGACATCTGAGCACGAGCTTGTTCTGGAGATTTCAATCACTGCATGTTACTGTAAGGAAAAGTGATGCGATGATATGGAAATACCAATGACCAATATATTTATGTCTAATATTACCAATAACCGGGCTAACCGTCGAGCTGCAGAAACTCGGCAATGAAACTTGATGTCGGTGATGTTACTTAAGATCCCGTGAGTGTGCGCAGCAGCAACATCACAAAATGCAGGCAGTTATACGACAGCAAAGTGTCACTGACTCGGGAGAGTATAACAACGTCCTAAGAGCTGAACGAGCCGGAGAAATCCCTCGTCCTCCACTACGGAAAATGTCTGATCGTCCAATGCAATCATCTCCATTATTTTAGCAGTTACGCCTGTAGTTCTGGTTCCACCAACCTAGAATATTGACTAAAGTCTAAACATCGCTCATTACTGACACACCAGACCAATGTCAATATCTTGATGTTTAGCGGACATTGGCAGACACCGATATGCTGATCGATATATCATGCATCTAACAATAACAACGAAGACAGGGGCGACGTCCATGCGCATCAGAAGCAGCCTCTCTCTCTCTCTCCTACTGTCCTCTGGAGGAAGAGAGGAATTCATGAATAATGGCAAGTGAACGAACGTGTAACAAAAAATCTGACTAAAGGCATCACCACCTACACTGCAGAAAATCTGCTGGTTCCCTTTCTTGCAGGGTGGGTCAACTAACAAAAGGGCTGGGAAACTTAAAGCAAAGCACCGGACTGGGGATATAAACGCTTTTTAAGAGGCCCACTATTACTGGCTTCGAGCAGCAAACGGATACTCCTGCCTCCGAAAAGCAGACTTCACGGGACGAGCATTCACAGAGGTGACACGTGGAAGTGACACACAGTGACACCTCACCGTAAAGTGACACCAGCCTCCTGGCACGGTGGAGAAGACCGGGACTATGAAGCCGGGACTGGGGAAGCAGAGAACCGCAGAGCCAGCGATGAGTGGGAAAGAGGAGTTTAAGGTGGGGAGGGGTGGGGTATCAATCTTGGGCCTGGAAAGGGAAATTGAAGGGGGACACGTCGAACAAGGGTGCAAGATGTTGCCTTGGAAGCAAACTGGCGCACAGGATGGTAACCAGTACAGATAAGTGAACATAACACACCAGGGAGGACCGAGCATGGACTGAAGGGGGACCAAAATCCGACCAAAACCCATGATCCATGCACCACACTTTAACCTGTCTACCTGCGTGGCTCAGGTGAAAAACAGAGTGACGTCACTGCTGGGGCCAGACAAAGCACGTCTGGGCTTCGGTCCGCTTACGGATCGTACCAACTCAAGACTGGAGCAGACCATTTCCTCTTTCGAGGCGGGTGTTTGCACAGGTTGACCTATTCAGACTGATGTGCATTTATGGAGACAATCCAGGCGTGAAGAGGAAGCCTAGCATTTTAAAAAAGGTTAGGGGGGGGGGGGGCAAATGAGGGAGTGCCACATCTCATTTATCCCAAGAGGGGGTGTGGGCGAGGAGATGGAACTCCACCAAGGACTAAATGGGGCTTTTTAGAGTTTTGCTTCCAGGCAGATCAGCGTTACACAGCGAGGACATGTCATCTGCAATCTGCAGACCTTTACTGCCTCACGGCAAGACGGCACAAAAAAAAAAAGAATAAATTCAGACCAGTGGGGGGTGAGGAGGAAGCATTTCACATTTAAAACCTGCATATACACTTATGAAACTGTCAGGAATGTTGACAGACCTACATATATCATATATATGAAATCTGACAAGCGCTGTGGATGTTAACCATAGCAGCAGCAAAACCAGGGACCATGTGGAGCACAAACCCCAACACAGGCCTCACAAACCGGGTCATAAAAACCAATAACCTCATAGAGTTTAAAAAGCAGTTTGATTAAAATAAGTAAATAAATTCGAAACCCCAAAGTGAAATTCCCTTTTCACGTCACATGGAAGACGTCGCACTCCACCACGTAACTGACCTCGTCTTCATTTGAAACCGAATGCAGCTACATTAGGTTCATCGGTGCACGACACCTGCGCCAAATAAAGTCCCCTTTTGGCCAGATGCCCATGGAACAGGGCCGAGTACCGGCATGTACACCTCTACCCCGCCCCCCCGACTGGGCGAGAGCAGCGACCTTCGTCCCCCGCTGATAACAGCGGCCAGAGAGAGGCCAGGAGTCCTCCCAGCCAGAGCAAGGCTTGAAATTATTCAACTCAAAACTCACGCAAACGTTTCCCATACCACACATCGCAATTAAGTTCAAGGAGGGCGGCCGAAAGTGGAAAGGACCGACTCCGACCGCGAGAACACAGCCAACGGCATCCTTCAGAGGGACATCAATCGGCGACCCATTCCTTCACATCCGGCGCGTCTCAGAGAGCGAGGACTGCATCTAAACTACACTTAATTAAAGCTTTCCAGGCTTAATCAATACGTTTATTCTTCTGCCTACTCTGGGCACCTAATGACAGGGTGTGGAGTGAAACGCCCGTCATCTTATCGCCTCTTTTCGTCATTAGACCCCCCTGCACTAGAAAACTGCGAAATTCAAACAAATACAGCGAATTCAATGCGAAATTCAAACAAATACAGCGAATTCAATGCGAAATTCAAACAAACGCGAACTCAAACAAATACAGCAAAAACTAACGTGCCTAAGTATTGATTATGCAAAACTAAAAGAAAAACACAAATAGAATTTGCCATTTAAACTCCTCCCGTTTATATGAAGGGTATTACCCTTATTTCTATTAGAAATACTCAGGGCTTGAAGACTTTACAGAAGTTGAATGTCTTACAAGCACAATTTCACATTCAGAAATTTGCATTGTGGTGACAGAGTCGCGACGAGGATCACAGCCAACAGGATGAGAATACGTTCCTGTTGATCCTGACACTTCTAGTAGGGGGAAGGGGGGGGGGGGGGCATGATCTCACCAGACTGCTCAGCCAGAGGAACAGATCGCGTCGGCAGGCGAGCAGTGGAGCAGTCACATTGTGCCGACAAATACTCCATCACAGGGTCTTTTGGTTTGCCCTTCCAGTTCATCGACGCAATGACGCTGTAGACCAGCAGGAGGCACCAATAAGTAAATGCACAGGAGGGCTTCGATTAAGAATGCTCAGGTTTAATTTCCCAATCCCAGGGGGTGTGGTAGGGTAAATGCATGCAAGCTAACATTAAAACTGACTGGAGAGATTAATACAGAATAGAAAATGTAACTTTCAGGTTCAGCTGCCTCTCGATAAACTTAAACCTTGTCCCTCCCTGGGAACCAATAATCACACCACCTAGACTTACAGACTGCACTCGAAACTGATCCTGTTCACCCAAATACAAAGCAGCCGATCCAGGGCCGCTCCCTGTAGCGTGGTAATGGGAGAAAAGCAGAGCTTCAGTGAGCTTTCCCTGCCATCCAAGCATGGGGGACCTGCGATGAACGTCACCTCAGAAGGTGCGCACACCTGGATACACATGGCAACACTCTTATGACGGTAAGACAACCAGCATAGGCTTCAGAAGACACACACACACACACACACACACAAATGAGCCCTGAGGGCCACCAGGGGAGGACCAAGAGAGGACGCTGACTGGCCTTGCACCACCCCCCCCCCATTCAGACACCTACCACCGGTTCTAACCCCCTGCAGCCTTTCAGAAAGTCATCCGACAGCAGACAAAGGCGGGTCTGCTTTTGAAAGCAGAGAGCTGAGAAACAGGGTGAAGGACATTAGCCCCTCACCTCCCCACCCCAACCCCTCCACCAGAGCATCTCCACAATACCGCTGCTGCAGGTCTGTCACAGATGCACCGGGGGATGGGAGTCTATCAGATTCTGATTTTTTTCTGTAGCTGAAGACAGACAACCTTGAAACATTACACCTTACTTTCAAGCAGGTTCAGCATCTCATGATGGTCTACCAACAACTCCTACCGCTTTCTGCAAACAAAACCTCTTTCGTCTAGCAAGAGCTCCTACCTACTTGAGGGTTTGAATTATGCATGCTAAATGCTTTCAGGCATAAAGCGAGACCTCCCACTAAGGACCAAGGGTTTCGCTTCTGGTCAGACCCCTTTCTCTAGGGTCATGACCTGGTGACCTGGCACTGCCCTGCCTTGAGTGCTCACAACTCTATTCTTAGGAACTCGACAGCCAGCTCCCTATGCACTCTTCCAGTCAGGAGGTCACCATACCAATCACACCGATCGGCCACATGTCGGTACAAGTCATGACCGACAATGCTATACCAACCTGTTTCACAGCTTACTGCACACACAATTCCACCCAACCCCCCCCCCCCCAATCTGCCTGCTTAAGTGCTCTCAACTAACTATGAGGGGCACTGAAAAACATAAGGGGGCAACAAAAGCCTTCAGGCTGTCAGGCGACAACTTGAAAACGCTGGCATTTAGCATCTCTCCACAAACACCAGGTAAACATCACACAACCGACCCACCCTGCCCCTCTACACAAACCCAAGCATGTTCAGCAAGACGGTCACTCGAGAAGCTCAGTGAAGGTAGTCGGGCATAACAGCACCGAGGAGGTAAACAGGTACAGCCGAGAGGCAGGAGGGGAAACGACTTCCGTGTCACGCTTCACTTCTCTCCACACGTGAGCTCCATGTACGTGTACATGGTCATGAGACATGTCTCCTTTACTGCTCCCTCTCCCCCAAAACCACGACAAACACAACATCGCATCTCTTCCTGCTGGCTTCATGGGATATAGTGCAGTGCCTGAACCTCCTTCGGCAATCCCCAGTGACAGGGAAAGACGGTGAGCTCAAAGTAGAGGATGATCTTTTTCCTGGATGCCTGCTGCCAGAACGAAAGCCACACGCTCAAGGCGACCCGGGCCGGGGTCAACGCTAATCAGGCTGACGGTCGCCACAGTGGGATTAAGATCACCCTCCCCAGTGCTTATCTTGCAATGGCAATAGTGGACAGGCTGAGACTAGTCACAGCAAGTACCCTGCCCGAAGGAGTCAGGACTTCCTTCCAAGGACTGGAATCTGCAGCCCTCACCAGACAGCCTGCATCTCATCATCTCTGTGTACCATTACAGAGTGCCCTCTGGTCAGATCGCATTTTTTCGTTTAATTATAGCAAAACATAACATTTATATCAGAAAATAACACTACTTACAGGTATTTCTACTCCACCCATTTCCCACCTAACTATTCCACAGTCAAATAAGGTTTTGGGGACCAGGCAAAATGAGCTGGCTCACCCAGCCGTTACTGGAAAAGTTCACGGCATGAAACTCATAGTTCATCACCTGATCCTGTTCCTCCTGAAGACGCACCTCCACCCACACAAAGCTGGTGTTGGAACTGCATGGGATCACACCCCCCGAACAAGTTGTGGGACATCCCTACTCCACCCCCCAGCCTGTCCTCCTGAATACTCCAAATCAGCCCAACAGAAATACTTCAGGACATGCCCACAGGGTGGCGCTATACACCATTCCAGTACCACAGGGTGAAGTTCCACATCTGCACTTAACCTAGATCAGCGGTTCTCGATCCTGTTGCCAGTGCCCCCTCCACCCCGCCAAAATGTTTTCAAACCAACCCTACCTTTCTCACACTTATATGGTCCTTAAAAAGGCTAATAATGAACGTGGATTGTTGAAAACAGTGTGGGCTGCAAAGAAAACGTTCTGGTGAGGGAGCAGCAACAGGACTGAGAACCACTGACCTAGATCAATGTGTCACAGCTGGAAGGCTGTGTCCACTTGTCGACAATTTTTTCCATCAACAGAAATAAATTTACCTCGCAATTTAAAAAATTTAGGTCATGACTGAATGACCAAGGGGAAAAAATGGGTCCTGAGATCTCTTTTTAGGGTCACCCTGCAGCCATACTCAAACCAAAATCTTCAAGCCAAAATGCTGCAAATTAATAAAACCTCAAAGCTTGGATTAAGCAGCTACAACAGAGGAATAACACAGGGTGTCATTTTTGAGAGAGATTACAACAAGTGGCTAAACCTGTATGAAACCAATACCTGGATGAGTCATCTTCCGGTCTCCGCTGCACCCAACGTGAAGGTATTCCTGCGACTGATGAAAATTTGCCTGCTAAACACATTCATTCAAAGGACTTTGCAAATCGCACCGTTTTACAGTTGGACGATTAACGGGAGCGCGGCTTGAGGCTATGGAAGATGTCCCTCTAGAGATTCCAGATGTTGATCTCTGAGGTCCATAACGGCTATGCCCAAAGAAGCATTACCCGAAATGTGCTAGGCAAAGCTGTGGAGTCAAACAAGCCAAACTATACGAGCTTCCTGCTCCAATGTGTGGACGTAATTACGGCTAGCTTCCCGACAGATGGTCCCAGGAGGCTCACACATCAAAGACGCATTTATCTGCTTTCCTTAAAGGGCACATCGATAGAGATCACTTCCCATTTCCTACCCAAATGTCTAACAGCTATAAACACCCCCTCACAGCACTTGCATACACACTCATAAGGCGGGGTGCTCTACAGTCACATGACACAATACTTTGACACTGTGTCACCCTGGGGTTGTAGGACGCCCAAGAGCTGCTGTGTGGCTCAGCAGGTTATAAAGGCTGCTGCTTGAAATCTCAGGTTGGCTGAGTGATGTCACCCCTGGGCCCTTTTGCGAGGCCCCTAACCCCCAGTTGCCTCAGGTATAGTCTGACCCTGATTCCTTAAAGAATAAATAAATAAAAAGTTGCATTGGATGAAAGCATTTGCCAAATAAATAAAATATAACAACAGCCAGAACAGCCAAGTCTCTCAACTAAAGTGGTGGGAGTGTTCAGTGCAAATCTCACATCACTTTTTAGCATTGATGTTTAACCAAGGTGCACTACCTTAGCTGGGAACATCACGTCCCAGCTGCCGGAGTAGTATCTTGCACTCGTAATGTGGAGTGGGCATTTTGCAATCCTGGAAATGAGTTTCTCTTCAATAAGCCATGACCATACACTGAGGTATTGCCAAGGTTGTAGACATTTCTTCTCTTAATTGATGCAACAACTGGAAAGTACAGTGATAAGTATTTTAGAGGTGTGACACACTTATTGATGGCAACTTTTTATTGACTTCATTTATAGTCCTTGAATATTAACTCTAGCACTAGCGCTGATCATGCGGTTCTTCCTTGAAATCCTATTGTGACGGTAGTATAAACGTGTAAATTAAACACTAACTTCTCGGTCACTCTTAGGAGTTCAAGAGTAACAAAATCCAGGACGCATGGGAGGTCCACCGGGACCGGAACACCGCGATAACCGGCGTCCGGTGCCCAGTCTTTGTGTAAACGGAGCCGACAGGCCCGGCAATATCCCTAAGCACCCACGGGAACACTCAGGCTGTTTTCGGGACGGAGATCAGGATCCGGCAACAACTGTGAGATACCAGACTGGCACACACAGCTGAAGCGGATGGGGGGGGTGTTCTCTCGTTCTCTCTCTCTCTCTCTCTCTCTCTCTCTCACACACACACACACACAAATGGAGAGACCGAGACGAAAATTCACATTTCGTTTATGCCAAATGGGCAATGCGCAGTCCTCCATCCGTTTCTACCTTTAGCTGTGCCTTAGGAAAGCAGACTGCACGGTCTGCATGGGCTATCCCGAAGATGGAAGAGGAGGGGGTGGGGGAAGACGTCCTGAAGCACCGAGTCTGTGCTCCGGGAACAAATGTAACAGCTGTTCCGCGACAATGTGTCACGGACAAAACACACGCCGGACGGTTCATCGTAGTCAGAGAGAATACAGGCGCTATACATGATCCGCTTTAACACGAGTCAGGCTCATAAAATAAACTATATTAACAAGCTGACAGCACGCGGTGCGCATTAACTCACGTTTAAATAAATGATGGGGACAAATAGTGATTATATCCTGAATGGCGCGCTCTTGGCAGGGAGCTCGCGCCGGACCGCCGCGACTTTAAACTGGTGGGAAGCGGCGCGCGCGCGCGCGCAGCCAGCCGGAGCCAGACGCCGAGCAACGCGCAGGCCCGCGCGACACCCGCGCGGATCCCCGCAAACTTACCCGCCGGAGCGCCTGCGATGCCCCCCGTCCCGCTCCGTCACATACGCCTTTCCTCCGCCCCGCGACCCCCCCCCGTCCGCACGGAGCGGCACTTTCGGCGGGCCGAGCGCTGAATTGGTGCGGGCGCAGCTGCTATTCCGAAGTTGAAATCACGGTCTTTGCCATCTCCGGTCTTACATCCAGCACGCCGGGCAGCGGGCTGCTCGTCCAGGCTCCAGTAGTCAAACACCCCCAGCAAAGAGATGTAAAAAACACCAAAAAGCGTGAAAAATGGTGAGTAAAAAGGGGGGACGGGAGGGTGGACAAAATAGTAGTGTCGGTAATTTGGGTTGGGGGGGGGACCAGCGAAATGCTGGCGAGTGGGGAATGGTGTCGAGCACAACAAAAGGCGAAGAGACTCCCAGTTCCTGTACGCTCCCCCTCCCTAAAGTTAACCCAGTAGCCGTCCAGCAAACATGGCCGCCCGCCTTCCAGGGAGTGGGAAAAGCCCTGCTCGTCAGTCGGTCCGTCCGTCCGTCCGTCCGCCGCGGCAGCTGTTGAGCTCTCTGGGCTAGCGGCTGCTCCCGAAGACGGTCGCAAGGGGGCTGGCGAGCGGCGGCCGGAAACGCACCGGGAGAAATCACGGGCGCTTAAACACGCCGATCGATTATGCGCGATTCCCACGGTTTGGAATAGCAAGGTTTCTGACGCCCCCTCGTGGCGTCATTTGGGAAACGGCCGTACGATCTATCGGAACAAGATTGCGGCTCACTTCGCCCCCCGAACAAGTGGTCCTTATCCAGACATCTAAAACGTTAGTTATTTATAGATCCCTTACAGAGAATATAATGAAAATAATGGAATCCTCCGTAATTGTAAAATACAGCTCGAAACGTTTTATGGGAATACACACCCCTAGTTAATTAAAATGTATCCAAAGAAACTATGAAACTAACACGGAACTATTTATGTTGGTCAAAGGTCAAAGATTGGTTCCGTAATGGTCAGGGCAGCTGTAAGGAGAGGTGGACGATTACAAGTGCCTCCGTCCTAAATAATTTGGAACATAATTCCAATGAAATACCTTCATGGAGTCCAAAATCTCTAGCAGCGCCCTTTGCAATGGCTGTTTCCAGAAAAAATACATTAATACAATTTAAAAACTAGTCCAGGTCTAGACTTACACCATTGTGTGGTAATTCAAATATAATTAATTGCTGCATTTTCTTTGTACCTTTTATAAGTTGTCTTTGAATCGATTTAATCTATGAGGCACTCGTTTTCATGTTCAAAATACCTTCTGTGCCGCAAAAAGCATTATTTAATGATGGAATCAAGTAATGCCTTGCTGCATTCTGTCCACAAAAACAAAATGACTTCACCTTCTTTCGTGTGCAGAAATCAGGTAGATAGAGAGAGAGAAAGAAATTCATGGAGAGAGGTTTAATTGTTGTAAAGAAGACTTCAGGGCACCCAAGAAAGTCCAGCAAGCGCCAGGACCATCTCCTAAAGTTGATTCAGCTGTGGGATCGGGGCACCACCAGTGCAGAGCTTGCTCAGGAATGGCAGCAGGCAGGTGTCAGTGCATCTGCACACCCAGTGAGGCGAAGACTTTTGGAGGATGGTCTGGTGTCAAGAACGGCAACAAAGAAGTCACTTCGCTCTAAGAAAGACATCAGGGACAGACTGATATTCTGCAAAAGCTACAGGGATTGGACTGCTGAGGACTGGTAAAGTCATTTCATCACATGAATCCCTTTTCCGATTGTTTCGGGCATCTGGAAAAATGATTGTCCGGAGAAGAAACAGTGAGCACTACCATCAGTCCTGTGTCATGCCGCTGAATTAGTTGCCCCCTGTCGTGTCACATTGTCACATATGAGTTAAATGCAGAGGACGCATTTCGTTGTGCACTGTGGTGTGGTGTGACCACTGACCTCCAAAGAATAAAAATACTTGTGCATACATGTATTTTTCTTTCTTTGTTGTTCTTATAATAGAATGCTATACGTCATCATTTATATTACACAGCATGTTATATAACGACTATGTACATGTTTTAATCTGCAGTATATGCACATAAGGTTATAACTAATTAATACTGCTAGTGCATATGACAGGAGAAACGTTTTATTTTAAAAGACTGAGTGAATACAATATTGCATATTACTACTCTGATGTGTTAAGTGTAAATTTTTGATTCTCAGTACATCCTAAACAAATTTCTATGGAGATGGTTACTTTAGACATAAATCTTGCGTAAAAAAAATGTAAATCCTAAATCGTATGTATCTGTAATTTGACCTGTGGGTAGATTTTCCAAGTACACTTCTAGTGTGACGTTTACAACGATTCACACATTCCCAACATACCCAAGGGACAAACAACATTAACGTACCCCCCAATGGTATAAATATATTCCTCATAGTCCATTTCTGTATTTTAAAATGTTCAGTTACCTACAGCTGTAGGGTACAATTGGCAGACCCTTGAGGGTACAGCCCCTGTGACAATCAAAGGTACAAACTGGCACCCTTTTTTCCTAAAAGTGTAGGCTTACAGATTCTCATTTTACCAGCGCAGTTTAGACCGTTTGCAGCCGCTAATGTGCAGTCGATTCGTAAACACGTAAATTTACATCTAGAAGTAATTCTACTTTGAAAGGTATGGAGATATAACTTTAGGAAACGTAAATAAATCCATCTTCAAGGCTGCAAAATGTGTACCTGTGCCTGCCAATTCACGAGTATAATCCACATTTTACAGTTATTAATCGCAAATTATCAGTTTACGATGTTCAATTTGTTATTACGAATCACAGCTACTCAGTAGTACGTTGACAAATTACTAGTTACGTGGGCATAGTTGCCAATGGCCCTTGGGTTTTGACAAAAAAAATCATTTCATTTTCTACGTACAATTACTTTAGACGTAAACCTTCTTCCGCTTTTAGCCCAGCCCCTTCAGCTGGCGTAAATTTCCTCACATAACTAGTGGTTCGTAAACGTAGTGCCGATGTTAATACGTAAACTAAAATTCATAATCACGACCATATCATAACCTGATAAACTGCGATTCGTAAATGTAAAATGGAGGATTCCACTCGTGAAACTTAAGCGGTAGGCACAGGCACACATTGGCAAATCTGAATATGAATTTTCATGTAATAATATTGCGATATAATAATTAAATTAAAGTACAATTCGTTTACATATAAGTCTTTCTCCATAAAATTACTGAGACTAGAGTGAATATCGCCATATAACTTGAAAACGAGCTCAAAGCTCCCCCTAGCGGATACAGAACTAGAACACGAACAGTCAGTGCGACGACTAAATATGGCGATAACGGAAATAAACGACAAAAACAACACAGAACAACAACAATATTGGATACCGGGCTTTCTGTACATATGTTTTAAATATAATCAGCATAATTAACAGCATATTGGGCATCAGTTATTGGACAAAAGGACATTATTGCAGCTTTTGTTGAGTTTTGTAGGTAAAGTGTAAGTCACAAAGAGATTGTACTGGAATTACTGAGAACCATACAGTGAGATAGTGTACTAGAATGGCATTGGCTAGGCAGAGATTTTAACATGAATGTGCAATAAGATTTCTGATGGCTTGTGGTATGAAGCTGTTACACGGCGATGCAGAACCAGCACGCCTGCTTCAATGCGGAACCAGCACGCCTGCTTCAACGCGGAACCAGCACGACCTGCTTCAATGGGGAACCAGCACGCCTGCTTCAATGGGGAACCAGCACGCCTGCTTCAATGCGGAACCAGCACGGTTGTCTCAATGTGGAACCAGCACGCCTGCTTCAGTACTG
>JABFEB020000090.1:518014-529389 GCA_019775895.2 Stomatorhinus ivindoensis | reverse complement strand
GACCTGCTTCAATGGGGAACCAGCACGCCTGCTTCAATGGGGAACCAGCACGCCTGCTTCAATGCGGAACCAGCACGCCTGCTTCAATGCGGAACCAGCACGGTTGTCTCAATGTGGAACCAGCACGCCTGCTTCAGTACTGTCTACCAGACTGTAGACCCATGTGGTGGGTGGAATTGGTCTTCCATGATTTCACCCTGGGATGCAATTATGCATATATATTATACATACATACAAACTTACATACACACATTATATGGACCAGCCTATTTGGACAACAAAATCAAATATATTCACTAAACCATCTTCTCTGTGGCTGATTTCCAAGAATAATTCCTTTCTCTTGTGATAAGGATGACTTTCTATTCACCTTATGAACAAAGGTATTGCGACAAACCTCTTAATCATTGAATTCAGGTATTTCATCCAGATCTATTGCTACATGTGTATAATATCAAGCATCTGGCCATGCAGTCAGGTTTACAAACGTTTGTGGAGGAATGGGTCATTCTGAAGAGCTCAGTGAATTCAAATGTGGTGCTGTCATAGGATGCCACCTTTGCAATTAGTCAGCTGGTGAAATTTCTTCCCTGCTAAATATTCGACAGTCAACTGTATTTGGTATTATTGCAAAGTGGAAGCCGTTTAGCAAGAACAAACCTCAGCCACAGAGTGGTGAACCACATAGAGTTATAGAGCGGGGTCGCCGTGTACTGAGGCACATAGTGAGTAAAAGTCGGCAATGCTTTGTTGACTCGATAACTGCAGAGTTCCAAACATCCTCCGGCATTAACTCCAGCACAAAAACTGTGCACCAGCAGCTTTATGCAAAGGGCTTCCATGGTTGAGTAGCTGCATGCAAGCCTCAGGTCACCAAGCATGATGCCAAGCGTCGGATGGAGTGGTTTAAAGCACGCTGCCACTGTACACCGAAGTAGTGGATTCCTCTACTGTGGAGTGACCAATCACACTTCTCTGTCTGGCTGTCTGATGGACAAGTCTGGGTTTGGCAGATACTAGGAGAACGTGACCTGCTTGACTACTTTGTGCCAACCGTAAAGCTTGGTGGAGTATGGGGTTGTTTTTCTGGGGTTCCGCTCGGCCCCTTAGTTCCCCCTTGTATGCCTCAGTATACAAAGATATTTTGAACAATCCTATGTTTCCAACTTTGTGGGAACAGTTTGGGGATAGTCCTTTTCTGTTCTAGTATCATTCAGTGCACAAAATAAGGTCCATAAAGACATGGATGGGTGAGTTTGGTGTTGGAAGACCTGGACTGGTCCACACAGAGCCCTGAACTCAACCCCATCAAACACCTATGGCATGAACTACAATGTAGTGTGCGAGTCAGTTCTTCACATCCAACATCAGTGCCACACTCCAGAAAGGCTCTTAATCGGCAAATTCCCACAGACACACTCAAAAATCTGGTGGAAAGCCTTCAGAGAAAAGCTGTTAAGGGGGGGGGACGCCATATGGATGCTAATGGATTTAGAGTGGGATTTCATTTAAGTTCCTATAGGCCTGGTTTCCCAATACGTTTCTCCATACAGTACACATACACATATACAGTACCAGTAAAACATTTGTACACACCAACCCATTGAAAGATTTATTTGCACTATTCCTTACATGATATGATAATTTTAAAGACATGAAAACTATAAAAGCATATAGAATTGTGTATTGACCAAAAAGTATTAAACAAAAAAGTATATAAATTGTTGGGGGTGGGGGTAACTCTTTGGGTTGGGACTCAGATGGTTGCCAGTACTATAGTTCTATAGTTGTCAAAGTGATCCCACCACAGAGCACTTGAGCAAGGCCCCTAATCCCAATTACTTAATGGACTGGCTGATCCTACTGTCTCCTATACATCAGTTTGATGGGGTGGCCTCTTGCGATGCTTTTATAGCTCTCCCGAAGAAAGTCCCACATAATTTCTGAGCACCGATTGGCTGCTTTTCTTTAAGTGTCTGATTAAACTACGCCTAATCCATTTCCTCTGTGTTTAGGTCAGGTGGCCAGGTCATGTGATGTGACACAATCAGTCTATAAGTACGCACACAGCTCTGGAAAAAATTAAGAGACCACTATATTAAAAAAAATTTTTTAATTGCATTCTTTAATCCTGGTTCTGCTGGCAGAAGGCTACACTGAACGACAGGTTGCTTCCAGGCTCAAAGTTTCTTGGCAGTACACAAGAACAAGGTGTAGCAGGAAGACGCCAATAATCACCAAAATCCAGCCAGGTGGAGGGCAGAAGCTACTTTCTAATCCCAGAGGGAAACATTAAGTGCACTGATAAGACAGTTAGGAATGCTAGACGCATAAAGCAAGGAAGAAGCTCTTCACCAATTAGTGGCAGGGAAAAGGCTCAAGTTTGCAAAAATGTGTATATTTCACACAGACACATTCCCATAAACTGAGAAATAGGTGAAATTAAAAATGTTGCTGTGGTCTCTTATTTATTTATTTATTTATTTATTTATTTGAGAGCTGTGTGTGTACTATTTCTGTATTTAAAATTATTGCAAGATAAATTATAATACAAAAATTAATTATCTCTGTGTAATACTATGATAGTTTGTGGGACAGGATGCCAGTTCATCATCATAGGTGTTCCATAAACATGTGGTGATTCAGAGACCAATTCACCTGCAGTGCATGGACAGGAAAGGAACGCATGACTGATGGTGTGGAGCCACACTGCTAACCAATGAGCTGCCCTTTGATGTCCGCAATACACGTACACGTGGCATTCGATTAAATTGTCAATCAATATGAAAAGGTCTCCATCTGCTGGCCGCTGATGGTTATGACAACAAAGATTCTATATTGGGCAGCTCTGTGATTTCTGCAATTTCTTCTGCAGTAATGGAGCAATACACCAAGGGGAAAAAACAAGACAGAAAATGTAATTTAGTGAATGTTATAGTTTCCTTTTCTTTAAATATGCAACTTTGTGGTTGACATAAGCCTACAAAAATGATAAGATGGGATTATAATAAAAATAACTGATACTTTATTGATCCCTGTGTGGAAACTCTCCTTTTGCCTCCCCCAACTTGCTCTCTGTAGGTGAGAGTAAGCTGGCTGCAAAGGGCAGCGACCAGTTGCAGCATCCAGGGAGCTGGGGGTTAAGGGCCTTGCTGAAGGACCCGCAGACGTGGCCGGACCAGGACCGGCAACTTTCCCATCACAGACACAGAGACTGAGCCACATGCCGAAATAAGGGTTAGTAAGATAAGAACTTCATTACTGCATTTTTGATATCTCTGATGGGAAGGGGGCGGGGGTGTTCCCAAAGTTTTACGTAACATGCATAATGTGGTTATTGTAATATATTCACAGGTTTATATTGGTCACACTTCATTGTTCCTTCAGGAAGCTTCCATATTCCATACTGAATTATTCTGCATGTATCCTCATCAGCCAAATCCAGTCCAACACAGGGCACTGACATACACACCAAGTGTAATTTAGCATGGGAACCGCAAGTGTCTGAGAAGCGCCCACGGGGATGAGATTTGAGCCAGTGACCCTGGAGATTAATTATGGTTTATCTTCGGTTACTTTTTGTCCTGAAGCACAGGGCGTGGGATAGGCCTACCCTGGACAGGTTGGTATTCCATTCTGAACGCTGACACTCTAATATTATGAGGCACTGAACATTCCCGCAGGTTTCTGGACTGTGGGGAAAACCCTGCGCAAACATAAAGAGAGAGAGAACGCATGGAGAGGGAAGCCTGTGACCTCGTGCATGTGACCAAATCACAACCGTGATACATTGGAGTGCATCCGCACTCCTTCCCCTATGTCAGGGGTGGCCAATCGAATACGCGAAGGGGCGGTGTGCATGCCGGTGTTCACTGCTGCTCCCTAATTTTTTTTAAGTTTTACAATAAGGCTTTAATTTAGGTATGTGTCAGGCGAAATGTCGTAAAAAACACTCACGGTGGTAGAGGTTAATAAACGCAATATTCATATATAGCGATTAGGCTGACATCTTATATATAAGAATGGTGGGGTCGGCGCGGGTGGGACGGTAGAAGATTTTTGTGAGTAAATATGTTCAAAACGTTATTATGCCTAATAATAATAATAATAGTTATTATTATGTTACTGAAGGAATTCTTCCGGCTGTCGTCAAATCGACAAAACCCCAGTCTATTTTGGGTAACAGGCGGTTCAAATTTATGTTGAAAATGACATGTCATTCTGAATTGCTGCAACCGAGAAATTAGAATAAACTTCATATTTTCTGGAGGCTTATCTGTATTACAACAATAGTGACTACCACTACTACTTACAGCCTAAAAATAACTTTACGATCCCGAAGACCGGAAACCCACGCGGGTAGTACGGTACAGTATCTCGCGCAAGAGAACACGGTGGCAAATCTCCTCGAGCCTGTTCTGGCAAATGTATAAGTCAATGACCCCTCACTCTTTTAGCCGGGTCATAAACAGATCTCCGTGGTACATCGGGCTAAGCGGTTCCTTTAACGGTGCTCTTTGGGTTTTTTTGAAATCTTACTTTTGACTATCAGTAGGGATTTTGCATGGCCATGGTGATGCCCTTATTATTTTTTATTTCTCGCGATGACCCCTGCGCACAGCGTGTTCCAGTCAGGTCAATAAAGTATCGACAATGTTCACAAAATTCAGGTTCAGTGTCATTTCTGCAGAACTAATTGATTCGATGGAAGTACATCGAAGCACAACGCCACCAGTATTTACATGCAAAGGGTAGTAATACACTGTAACATAGAAACCCTGATTAATACAAATGAGAACCGTAAGCACATAGTCTGCCGGCTGTGCAAGGGCGAAGAAAGTTACTCCGTCCACATATAAAACCATTGTTAATGTTGCCAAATACATTACAATTAAACTGTTGTAATTTAACTCCCAAAGCACTATACAATACTTGATCATATAGGGACATAAATCAGTTTATTATATACGCGATTACATACGGACGTTAAGAGCAAGCGTAGTTACTATGAACTATTTTCAATTCATAAAGAAACTGCATTGCGATTTCCAAATAGTAGCGTATTATTGCGCAATGCAGCCGTAGACAGCCAGGTATTCCTTACCGACACTGACATGGCACAAGGGGAGCGCTGATTATTTTTCTCATTGACACTTTCCGCCGGGCACCTACAAAACTGGGAAATCACCCCTGGCCTTGCATCAGGAATGGACTGGCCCTCTAACCCACCGGGTATTTTCCCGGTGGGTCGATGGGTATGTGGGCCGGCAAAATTTATTGTGGGGGACCCCAAAGTCCAGGACCGATCTGTAATCTCAGTCTAGCCCTGCCTCTTACTTGTTTGCCCGGCACAGGCCGTGAAAAACAATCGTTAAGAATTTAGGATCATAAATTTTGCGGAGAAATTAAGCACACGGCGTCGTGCATGCTGTATCAACGTTATCGTGCAACATATTTTGTTTAACATTACTAAAAATCTATTATATAGTAAACGAACATCAGGTTATTACTGTGCATTAAACCGTGGGCGAACCATGTCGGACGGAGGTCCTTCGCGTTTCTCATATTATGGGCCGGTTCAAACTGCCGATCTGTATCTTATATGAGAGAGAGCGACAGACACGCGGGGGGAGGGAGCGGGGGAGGGCGGGAGAGAGATAAAGAGAGAGAGAGAGAGAGACGGGCGGGCAAAAAATAGACAAACGTGTTTTATGGCAGGGAATAGGTTGTGCCAACACAATTAAACATTTACTCAGTCTATACAGAGCTCTTGTAATTGTAATTTTGTCTTAAAAGGGACTATTTTGCTTGGACAAACGGACGCCAGCACGCAACAAGGATACGAATGTACAGTACAGGGACCGAAGGAAGGTTTAAACTATCCAGTATATAATACAGACTCGGAATATGGAGAAATAACACATTTTAAATTATTTATTCTGTAAAGGTGAAGTGTTTTTCGAATGGTTCCCGGCTAATAATTTTGAAACTTTACCTATCAATCTAACCCAGGAAACTTAAACGAGATACGAGATGCGTCTGTATGAATAGCGTCAGTCTGAAATTCTGTATTACGTTATATCACTATCTATATTACCTCGCTTCTATATTAAAAACGTCCTTCTGCAATTAGGATGTTTATGTTCTGCCATTTTTCCCAACGCCTGCAATTGAAGGTAGAACAAACGAGCGTAGAAATTAACCCGAGCCTAGAGTCTGGTATTGTTGACAATTGGTATCCTGGTAGTAAATACTGATTTAAGAATAGATTTTAGTGCAAAATGAGAGAGTATTTCCACGGTTAAACTTTACTACACCTCCAATAAAAAGGTAATTAAACGATAGGATGTATTATATTATACGGTTATCTTGTCATCTGGTGAATACGGGAATTTATGACAAAGTAAACTTCATAAAGGCTGCACTATGAGTCTGATTAATATTTATCCGTAATAGCTTTATGCCTATAAGCATAATTAAAGAAAGTAAATTAACTGTGCTCCTGCCAAAAACCTCTCGCGAATTCGTTGGATACGTTACATTGTTCTTATCCTATTCCATTAAAAACAAAGATTGCATGTTGTATTAGATAACTGGCATGCATAAATATATAAATTTGCGGGTTAACGCCTTGATGTTATTGAATTAATTAAACAAGTGACTAAAATATATTTTCATTCCGATTCATACGTAGGATAAGAGAGGCGCAAGCCTATTGTAGCCCTGTCTCGTGTTCATCACGCGACAATTGTAAGAATATGCCACTTTACAACTCTATTCCAAAATTGAGATTCAAGATATTTAGTAAAAAAGTTATGAATTTAATTGCAAGCAAATTACGATTATTTTACAACCAAGAAACTACAGACATTTATATTTTATTTCTCCATTAAAACAATGTTTCTTTAGGTTAAATCAGTGTAGCTCCGAAATCGGTTACACATTAAATGTTACTTGTAAACTTTTGGACTTTCAGGAAGATCAAACGAGTCAAAAATCAGCGGACTTTTGATTAACAAAGTCCATTCTTAAAGATAGACGAGTGTGCAAAAAATTCTTCTTACTGAACAACCACTTGATGGCAGTCTTTACTTGGCACATTTTAAAAAGTAAAGTTTATATGAAGGTGGGTTCCGACGTCATTTTTAGGATCAACCCGGTCCCAGCGCGCACGAGCTGCGACTATCGTCATAAGACGTCAGAGCGAGCAAAAGGATAAGGTGGTGTGAATCAGCGAAGGTGCAAATTAAACAATATGCAGACAGCAAAGCGAAGCGAAACGTATGGACCGCTTAAATGCGAATGCGGCGCAATCTCAAACTGGTTAGAGAAGTGCCGGTTAACAATGAAGATATAAAGAAAATAAAATTCAGTTTTACAATTTGATCAAGTACAGGGTACTTAAGAAATAACTGGCAATGCACCCCGAATTTACGTGTGTGTGCAAAATTGATATAGGCCCTACTGTAAATAATGGCGAATATTCATTTCATATACGTTTTGAACATATCATACAGAAAATTAAGCTGCGAATCCTGGTGCTTATAATCACACTATAGCGAATATTTGATCTTTTATAATTGTTACTCGGTATCATATGTCAGCATATTTTTAAGTGATAGTGTGTATAAGGTAAAAGATACTTTTTCATGCTCTGAAAAAGACATCGGCGTGGCTTTTTGTACAACACGACACGAAACTTAAAACATGCATGTGTGACTTCATACCTATACTTGCAGTGTAAGCGCCCATGGTTGTAGAATATGTGATTTTAACACTATTAAGATGTACAGCTCTTGTTAATTCTCACCCCCCTGCAAAATGCAACACAAAGAAATCGGTCTCACACGATCGCAGGCATGGAATGTCTTTGCATAGCAACAAAAATGAAATGCAACAGTCATGAATATTATTAAAATATCGAATCATATATAGCTCCTTGTAAAACAGATATCGGAATAGATTTATTTAAGATACATTAAAGCCCCCTCACGTAAAATGACCTCAGATGACCGAAATATTGTATATGACACATTGGCAGACAATAACATACATCCTTTGTCTGAAAATTACGTTTTCATACTACACATCCTTGGGAGGCTTATGACTCTGAGTTGTTCATCGATGAGGAAGGAAAAGTACTATTATATTCCGGGAGGAAGGGTTGATGACGTCTGTAGCATCCTTAATGTGACTTATGAAAAAGGCAAAGCCGCCGGATTCATGAATAAAAATCCGAGGGAATTAGACCGCAGAACAAAAAGTTTCGGCGAAAGATAATATGTAGACAAATGCTTACATTCCTTTTCAAGGAGCCGTGTTTGTACAGAAATCCGATATCTGCATACTATATATAAAAGTGTGGAGGGCTGGACACGCAAACGGGCACATACAGAAAGGACAGGGGCGCTTTAGTGAAGAAGTGGCGTGAGAAAGATTTTATCTCATTCCCACCGTCTCAGCCGCGCCCGGATCGCATCCACTTCTACTCTCTACTCCGCAATAGGTATGTGGCGATCTTCGGTGTTTCAAACAGGCAGAAAATCTACAAGCATGCAACAAAAAATGGAAATATTTAGCGAAGAAACTTGGAAAGATTTGGGGATGCACAAAAGCAAAGTGAAACAAATGCGGGATTCTCCTTTTTCTACATTACGCGCACCTCTCGTCTTTATTTAAGCGTGTTACCCAAAGGATGCTACTATAGTTGCATGCAAAAAGTTCATTTAAGGGGTAATATTTAATGCTTTTGCATTGTGCATTTTCCCTCCGAATTAGAAAAAGAAATGATTCGAGCAGATACTGTAATTTGGTTAACAGTTTTGTTCGTTGTATATTTTAGTTTTTTATGTGGATTGAACGATGTATAGTTCGTGCTGTATGAGAATTTTAACTTTCTTATTTCTTTCGCAGAATGGCAATGTCTAGTAAAGCGACTGTAGCGTTACTCATCTACGGAATCTTTATGCACGGCAGCGTCTTCTGCTCACCTATCGGGCATAGTTACCCTAATATTAGGTACGTAACGGCGGATTCATTCATTGTTTACGGTCGAAATGGTGTTTCTGGTTGCTGATGTAGCCACATAACCGATCAGGATATAGAATGCTATTTTTAGGTGCTGAGTTACTTTAGACGTGGAAAAATAGCATCAAAGACAAATAAAACATGTAATATATTGGAAAGAAAATTTCAAAGCGAATATTTTTGAACGCGCTTCCATTAATTATAAGAAGAATAGAATACGATACGCTATGCAATAAATAGCATAAAGCATTTCGCATTGCATAGACAGCTTTAAAAGTATTCCATTCTTTAGAATGAATTTGTCTACTAATGATTCTATATAGGCTAAATGATAGAGGAACACGATCGTGGTTATTCTAAGAACAATTTGAATTAGAAGATATTTAACATGGTTAACTGGCAGCTGGGATGTAATTAATAGTGCATGGCACTAAAAATAAAGGAGGTACTTTATAAGAAAAGTAGACGATTCGTGGGAATTTGTGCACGCGAAGATGAGACGCAAAGAATGCCTCCACTGACTGTTGAACAAAACGCATGGTCGCGGCTGTCGCTTCACAAGGATGAACTTGTGCACCATTCTGAATAATATTTTCGATTATACAATTTTATCAAGCTAAATTCGTTTCATCTCGAAATTTCTAAGCACATTGCTTCAATTATCGGGGCACATTTAATACAATGAAAGGAGAAAAATCGAAAGTTTCAATAATTCAAGACGATGTGTCTTTATATCTCGTGAACGCTAAAAATCCCCGGTCTATATGTCTGCTAAAATCAGGCTGCAATCTTCATGCATATTTTCCCTCGATAAATTTAATTATTTGAAGTGCAAATTATATCGGAAAACATGTGTTTTTCGTTCAGCGCTCTCTATATGTATGTGAAAAACCAAATCGCTTAGGGTTTATTATTGATCTTGTATTTTACCCTGGGGATCTCTGAATCCGATAGATGATATTTCGTCCGTTCTTTTAACACTAATTCATTTAATATGTAGCACAGATTGCCGCGATCATAACAACGCACGTACCACCACAATTATAAAGTTAGTGCAAAATTCATTATACCGTGTGTATTATTATTATTATTATTATTATTATTATTATATTTTTTGTTACAGACTTGAAAATGAGGTTTATGACGAGGACGGGAATTCGTTACCCGACATGGCTTTTGACGGTGATCAAATTACTATACGAAGCCTTCCATCAGTCACTGACGACGTATTTACTTTATACTACCCACCGGAGAAGAGGTGATTTGCTATCTTACACATTCTCTCTATTCACTCCGGACATTTCATTAGTGGGGAATATTTTTTTTCTGTTAAACGTTTTATTTATGTTACTTGTTTTATATATGTTTTCTTTTTGTCTCGTTAGCTAAATGTGCTGTCCAGATTCAGTTTTATTTGTTAGTGCCAGGAATACCAAAAAAAGACAGCAGCGAGAGCCATCCTTTTGCAAATTAATCAATCGATTAATCAACTAATTAGAAAAGAACAAGAAAGAAAAGTTTATAAATGCATTCCACTGATAACAGATAGATTCCCTTGGCCTCAGATACCCCCTATACAAAATAAATTAGTGGATCAACCTAATAAAGGAACACGGCCAATAGTGCTGGCCAGTACATGCCAGATTGATTTGAAGGTGTTGCCTCTCCGCTGGGTGACTGACGGTCTATGTGTTTGGCGTTTATTGTCCCAGAACGGAGAGGCATGCAGATGGGATATTTAATAAAGCCTACAGGAAGGTCTTGGGTCAGTTATCAGCAAGGAAATATCTGCATTCACTGATGGCAAAGCGTGTAGGGTAAGGATTTTTCTTTTAAGCGTTTTCCTTGGTCAAACTGTACGGTCCCGAATAATCGTTTATGTTGAGTATGTGATTTTTTTTAAAAAACGTTTTTTGTGTCAGTTCCATTTAATTTTATTCCCCTTTTCCTATTGTTCACGAGTCAAATAAGTTTCCCTTTTGTGTGTATGTGTGTTATGTTGGGGCGGCTCCCGCGACCATTATAGGCTAAGAATGAATATTTCATCACTCTAAATGTATGTTATATTATATATATACATATATTTAATAGAAAAAAGCTGCTCTCTGTGTGGGATTAAGCTGTGGCCGATATGCTTATGAAGCGCGTAAAAATTTCGCTGTCGACATTGTGCCTTTAAGAAACATTGGTCGGCATCCACGTGGCTGAATACATTTCATTTTTTTGGTATGAATAATGTATATTCGCACTGTCTCTGGGGGTCAAAGACAGACATGTGGTAACTCCCGAGTGTCTCGTAGGCATCGAAAAAAATAATTTGGCAAGGACTGCATGAAAAGCGCAACGCA
>JABFEB020000090.1:464470-483743 GCA_019775895.2 Stomatorhinus ivindoensis | reverse complement strand
CATGCTCTGTTTTTTAAGACACATATGCATACACTGAGGTGAGAGTGAAACAGAAGCTTGGAATCTCAGTGTGGGGTCAGCCAATTACCTGGCTGTCCGGGAGCAGTTTTTTAGAGGTTAAGGGCCTTGCTAAAGGCTCAAAAGAGATGGAATTATTCATCGAAGGATAAAATTCAAACTGGTAACCTTCTGATCACAAGCACAGATGCTTAACTGGTTAACCTGTATGTGTCTCTGACTGATTGCATCGGCCTCTTGATAAAAGAATACCTTGAATTACTTCTAAGGTGTCTTCTCAGACGATTTAAACACAATCCCTAAAAACACTGGGAAGGAACCCAGTTTCTTATCAGTAATTCTGAACAAAATGCTGTCCGATATCCTGTACATAAATAGTTACAGTTAGTCCTGCTAAAATGCGTGATGTCACACTATGAGTCTGTTTAACGAGATTCATATATTAGTACCCATGTCCAATACAATGGGGAATTGCATTTGTTTTTGCACGATTTCCAGTTTGAAAGAAACGCACTATGCGAATTACAATGCGATGCCGTTTTAGCAAGAAACACGTCTTGCATTGAAAAACACATATCCAAGTGAACAATCATGTCCGATTCGAGAAACGAATCGTTCTTTTGAACTGGTTCTTTTCAGTGAATCATCTGAACCAGTTTTTAAATTTAAAAGGATCAAACTTTTTGTACATCCATGCATTGCAGGGGTTAAAATCTTAGATTCTAAAAGTCTGAAAATATTTGGCAAATTATCATATTCACTTTAATTTATCTTTTGTAGACTGTAGCCATGTTGCCTTCCGACGCCCCTCTGCATGTCATAATCGCACCGTGTTTGTGCCGCGTGCATGTCCGGCTGCATGGTGGACGTGGCTCTATTCCTGACTCTTGGCAATCGACAAGTTAGCGATTTCGGCAAGTTTGGCTAAAGTTACTAGGCTATTCTCATCAGACTCATAAGACCCATACGAGTTTTATGATATAATTTATCCATGTTTTATTATTATTTCTTGTTGAAAATGTATATGATTGCAATATTGACAACTGCTACTACTGTTTTTCTTATTTAATTAATTTTATATGGCATAATTTAATTTTTGGAGACACAGTACCCTAACCCTATCCCCCCCCACTGGATATACAGTATGTGTTTTAGTATGTGATTTTTGCAAATGCATGGTTATTCATGAACACATTAGTCGTGTTGTAGCAGGACTGACTGTATATCTTTAATGTCTGTATCAGACTATGTAGGGGAAAACATGCACAGCAGTACAAGTTAACCCTCACTAGAGACTTGGCTCATCCCTTCGGTTTCTGGGGCCCAACTCTAAAAGTCATCTCTCTGGATTAGTGACCATTTGTGGGCAATAGGGGGCCCCAAACGTCAGGGGCCTCACACGCTACTACTTGTTATTCCCTATGTTGCCGTGCAATTCTGTTAAAATGAAAGTTTCAGCCTGTTTCCGAACTAGGCAAGATGAGCTGTATTTAAAATGGAGGGCAGAAGACACTAATATGTCTGTGGGAATGGTGAATGGTGAATGGTGAATGGTGATTCCTGAGGCTGGAACCTTAAAGGGATAGAGCCCAAACGGGAGACACCTTCCTAAACAACCACAGAACCATCCTGGCTCAACACATTTGTTTGTGTGCTTCGAACGAATGGGCTTTGACGCCGAGTTGACGACCACCCCATTCCCTTCCCTGACCCCAAGGTGAACGATTCAAAATAAAGTACCGAGGCTGAATGTACTTATACTTGAAAGAGGGAAGAGGAAGAATGAGGCGGAGAAGAATAGGCAGAAAGAACGGCCGGCACGCTGAATGATATGAGCTACGGCCATCTGAAGGTGGGAGTGAGAGTTTTTCTCAAACTCTTGAAAGATACGAATCGAAACCAGAGAATTTAACAAGATCCACGTTAAATCTACATGTATTCGTGTCCGGGAATGGTTTCCCTCTTGGGATACGTTCTCACGAGCGTCACCTGGCGAGGGGGAAGAGCTTTATTTATCATTAACATTCAATGTAAATTCACAGTAGCAATGGATGTGCCATGCTGCCAAAGGTGTGCTCAGAAGAGAATAAGCTACTAAACATACATCCATCCATCTGTCCGTCCATCTATTCATCCATCCATCCATCAACCCACTTATCACGGACAAGGTCACAGTGAGCCTGGAACACATCCCAGAAATCTTCTACATTAGTGTTTATGAACCCAGTCCTCACGTAGCTCCAGACAGTCCACATTTTTGCCTCATCCCAGCTCCGAACACGCTTGTACCAGGTATTCCGTGTTCTTGATTGGCTGGGAGCTGGGAGGAAGCAAATAGATGGACTATCTAGGCATTCCCAAGGATTCAGTTGAGAAACATTGCTCTACACCAAAAGAGGTTATGGTGTGGAGACTCTTGACAGATTGAATTCAGTTTGGATGAGAGCGACAATCAGCTAAGGTGGTATGGAAGTCTCACAATGATGCCACTTGTTGGCCTCAAGATGGAGCTGTTTCAGGTACATCCCTGAGGGCAAAGCCCCCAGGCAGGCTTAAGATAAACTCCGTTTACGCACCTTTTCAATGTACAAAACAGCGTTTACTCACCTTCTGCTTAATTTCTTCATGATAGAAATTTATAGTAATACCAAATGTCATAGTACTCAGGACCAGTTTTTGAAGGTCTCGATCTCGTCTTTGAATCAGCCGCATTTGTACTCGTTCTTGTCACGGATTCGGGATTTTATTTCGACACCACAACTCTGAGAATATTCCTGTTAATGAGCCGTTTATTGTCGGATTGCATACTTCCCACTTCAAGTGCAACCAATGGCGTTACTACCGACTGCGTTACCCGCCCCGCCCCTTCACACAGAACCGGACATGTTTTAAAACGAAATTTGCCGCCTGCCGTTCAGGGATTTTTCCTCACCAATCGTCTTATTTGCGCCGTTCAGTCACTAAAGTCTATGGAGTCTCACGATAGCGCAAGGCTGCGCATTTTTTGCGTAAAATGCGGAAAAGGCTTTTTCTACGCAATAAATGTTTACTTTGTTTGTGCATAATAAATGCAGACACACTCGCTCATGTGCTCTCTCCCCCTGACACATATGTGTTATGTGTATTAACATTAAATAACATTAGACAATCATTTAATAATATTTTATTAAAAAGGTTGTGTTTTTCATTACATTGATCTAGCTGCTACAAAATAATTATTTTTTTTGTACTCAATGTAGCATACATTTATTTTTTATATGAGTTGCTGGAAACAACCTTTGTATAAAGACAAAGTCTCAGTTAATAAAACATGCTGGAAATCAACCCACCCGATTAATCGGAAAAATAATCGACAGATTAATCGATTATCAAAATAATCGTTAGTTGCAGCCCTACTCCAAACTGCTTGACTTGCTGACACCACATCCTTGACCGGGAGAAGCCTTTTCATAATATATGGATAGATGGACAGATAAAAGCATGATCCAGGGAGTAGGTGTTTATACCTCAGGCACAACAAGAAGGGCCATGGAGACAACAGCAGCTATATCTGAGATGTTTACAGCAATGTGCCCCTGTCTGAGTCATGTGACAGGGAAATCTGCAAAGGAGAAGGCAAACAAAATGTTAAAATGTGTCAAAAGTTCCAGGAAATCATGAAGCACACTGGGAAAACCTGACATACTGTGCACAACCGTTGACCACTTCAAAAGGATAATACTGCTTTAGAGAGAGTTCAGGGATTGGAAAGGGGCAGGCTGGGAGACCTAAATCCCTTCAGTCTGACTGCAGGATGGCTCTGGGGGCTCATAATATCCAAGTGCACAGCATCTGGTCAATGCTTGTGACCGTTAGCACTTTTAGCGCTGATTCCAGGACACAAGGCCACATTAAAAAGCTGCCTCGGGACCAGCTTAAGATCAGGGCAAGGGAAGCAGTTCCTTACACAAGAGATAATAGGCGATCCGAAGCTTGTAACTGGGCAAACCCTGCCAATAATTACTATCCTATGAAAAGCCACCACAAGGTTAGCAATGAAAGATACTGTTATCCTGAGAAAGGAATAGCTTGTTATCTTCTGAAGAATGACAGGTTTAATGAGTCATGGATCAAGAAGGCTTTATCCTCAGTTCTACAAAAAGCTGGTGGAGATCTGTGGGTTGACTGCAGCCAACGTTATTCATTTCAGACCAAAATAATGCCATGTTTCCTCGTCAGACTTATCATTGTACCTAGAGTTTTGCACAGGTAATCAGCTAACACTGTCTGATGTTCTGCAGATATTTAATGACTGAGGTGAAAAGTAAATTGTTTTGGCCTAAGAAGCACATACTTCTTACAGTATGAGGTGTACTCAACATACTTTTACTTCATTTACAATTAATATTATAATCTACAAACTAATAAACAAACTGTGGCATATTTTAGTACTTGTCTTTGGTTCTTTTGGAGTTGATGGAGGGATTTTTATCGCCAGAGTGATTGGGACCCCAATCCAGGAGGGGGGGGGGTGTGGATGAAGTGTCGAGATAATACAAGATCTTTGTGCTATGAAGTATGGGTGAAGACAGGTGAACAACGGAATGTCCACCCCGGAGTTGTATCAATACTGCCATCGTGAACTAACTGAGAGGAATATGAAGGATGATAGGAAACCACAATAACTCGTACAGTTCCGGTCTTCAAATGAATGATTACAAAGAAACAATTTGATATTAATATAAGTGTGACACCTGCCTACCTTTAACATGCTCTCTGACCACACCCACCCAGAAGACACCCGCTCATCTGAATGTTAAACACTCCTGTTGCCAATCTCCTAATTACCCTAATGATACAAAGAGGTACATATATGGGTATTTAAGGGCTTGTGTGAGGTACAGACTTTCTGTGGTATGGAGCCAGATCTGTGCTACTTGTGTTTCTGATTTGACTTCTCGTTCCTGGACTCCTGTTTTTTTGAGATGATGAATTGAATTTGCTTCTGGAGTTACTTTTTTGTTTTTGATCCCGATTCTCACATTTTTTGGCACTTGTCTGTCCTCCTTGTGAGTCCTACTTGTGTCCGGCATTAAACCTTCTGCCTCTGTGCCTCAGTCTCGGAATTCAATCACTAGATATGAATCGCTGGTCTCTGAGTCCCAATCTGTCGTCACTAAACATCGAGGCTAAGAGCACACCGTGTTTCATGCTCCGAGACGCTAACTGCATATTCCCTTCCAAATCACCCACTAATAAGTCCATGAAATACTAACTGCCTGCGCCTTATAAATCCCCTGGTCGTAAGAGGTCCCTCGTGCTAATTAGTGAAACAAGCAGCATCAGTAAATTAGCACAATGGCATGAATGTCGCTGTTATCTGCTTGTTTATTTCAGATAAACTGAGCAGCGTTTTGGAAATACTTCCCCCGGGAAACATATACATCAAGAAGTTTTCATGTTCCTGTCAACAGCTTCAAAATGTGTTGCTATACCTTAGCATGTAGAAAACCAGGCTGTGCCCTCTCAATGAAAATGCCATGAAGTTAGAATGATCAGTCGTCGTTGGACAAAAATAATCAATATTACCAGAATGGACTCACTATAACCAATAACTCTACAGTGTAAGTAAAATGTCCTCATTATTTCCAGACTATCTTACTAGAGGTCCCCAGTATATAACCAGAATGTCTAGAGTGTCTATAATTGTAACCAGAAGATACTGTCTATAACTAAAATGTTCTGATTTTAACCCTAAAGATTCTGACTACAACTAAAATGCATCTTCTGATGTTTTGTATGAAGGTTTGAAGATGTTTCCAGAACAGAGGAGCACAGGATATGTAGGTCAGTGTAGGATTTATGTTATATTCAGGTTATAGTGCTGATCTTTCTGTATATAAGAGAATGGTGGATCTGTTCCCGGATAGTACACGTGAATTTGTGAAGGTTAATTATTAGAAAATGTCAGCAGGTTTTACACAAAACTACTGACGCGACAGATCAAAGTACAGTGACAAACGTCACAGTTTGTCTCGAGGTTATTTTTTTGGATTTCGTAAATAAAACTATTGCCGGAAATATTTGGTTGTGCCAATGGCCTTGAGGAGTACAATATTCAGACGCCATCAATATTAAAATACTCTAAACAGATTAGCTACAATATGATAGCTTGTTAAGGGCTCTGAATAGGTATATTTATTCCAAACAACAGGAAGGAAACATATTGAGCTGACTATTTAGAGGTAATAACATGGTAATTTATGACTGGAATAAAGCTTTTACTGGTGTCTGCTGTCTTCATTAGCATTTCGGAGGCTGGCAAATGAAGTGAACGTGAATGTGAGAATGGAGAACCGTCACAAGAGGAGTTCAATAACCCACCACAAACCCCCACCCCCCCCATCGAATTCATCACATTCCCCTGCCTGCAGAGGGGGCAGAGGTGAAGTGTGTGGGGTTAGCATGTAGAACACGGCGCCACAGATGCGTGGGCGTGACCGACAGCCGTTAATCCGTCACGGATCAGCACAGTCACATCCACGCCTCTGAAACAAGCCTCTCTGTGTCATTCAGAAGATCACAATTTATCTTGCACACAGGGATGCATGCAGGGGTGGGGCCACAAGGGCACTGTCTCCAGCTGAACGCTGATTGGTCCCCCGAGTCCCTCCTCTCGTCGCTCACCAATCCGAAACATATCATTGGCTAATGATAAGGTTGGTCTCTCCTTCTTATGCTGCTGCCTTAAAAAAATTCCTAGAATCACTGCCTGTGCATTGACAGAAGCTGTCCCCCTCCCTGATGACAGATTTTGAAGAGATACTAAGGTGCAGATAAATGCATCTGGAAATCTCCTTGAACCTCCTTGATATCAAAACCAAAATGTGTGAAACATATTCTGGAGTGAAGTGGCAGTTCCTAGCTACCATCCATCCATCCATCCATCTTCTTGCTTATTCAGTGCAAGGTCTTGATGAGCCTTTCCTCTTAAGAGCAGGGCACTAGGTAGGGGATACCCTGAATGAGATTCCATTCCATCGCTGCCTATTAATTAATCTGCCGTTAATCACCTTTATCTACACCTTTAAAGCCTTTACTTACTAAATGAGGCGAATCCCGTTTTATCGCCTGTTTGAGTAATCAATTGATCGGGTCACCATTTTGTTTCTTCTTTAAACCCCGACTGCTTTCTTCGCGGGGAGCCGTTCTGAGGATCGTTTTCGCTTCATCCCCTCGCCCACTATCATGGCACGCGGGGGTGGTTAGAGAGGTGTGGATGCAGCGAGCTTTGGCTCAATGGAGGCCAGACTTTAAAGGGGAGAGGACCAGCAATTATAAAAAAACCCCGGGTCAGACTCAGTCTCCAGGCTCATTGTTACTAAGGCTGTGGAGCCCATCACCCAGTCACGTGTTCTTTGGATTGTGCTGTCATGACATCATTGTTATGGATAATGCTCTTCTTCTGCACCGAGAGTCGTGACCATCCCTTGCACCGAGCTTTCTGGGATGGGGTCCAGGCTCATCATCAGGACCCTCTACAGAAAACCTGGTATGTGTGGCTCAGTGGCTTACGATACTGTATTTGTGATCAGATTGTTGTTGGTTCAAATCCCAGAATAACTTTGTTGTGTGGTCCCTGAGCAAGGCCCTTACCCCCCGATTGCTTGAATAATTTTTTTGTAGGGTGGCTTGCAAGGGGGCCCGGGTTTTAATGCCCATACAGATCGCCGGCTTGTCTCCTTTTCCATGGGAAAACTCGGCGTGCCATTGATTCTTCAAATCATACAAATCATGCAAATGAGGCCTCCCTCTGTATTTGTGACGGAAATCGAATAACGTGGGGGGCGGAAACCACCAGGGACCGACGTGTCAGTAATCTTTTCTTGGGGACAGCGAGAATGGAAGCCATCAAACAGGCAGGGGAGTAGGCATCCATGGCAGTGTCCAGACAGCCCCCACTGGGAGTCTCTGGGTGTGTGCGCGGTGGCGGCTGTCCCACGTGATCTGGTCGCCGGCTACCTGCTTCACTGCGGCACCTTTCTGTGTGGAGTCTACCTGCTTTCCCTGTGTTGGTGTGGGTTTCCACCAGCGGCTCGAGTTTCCTCCCACAGTCCAAAAGTGTGCACGGTAGGTTAACTGGCAAATCTAAGTTGGCCCTGTGAGTGTGTGTGCCCAGCAGTTTGTTGGCAACCGCCCAGGGTTGGTTCCTGCCTGTGCCCATTGTTCCCAGGATAGGCTCCAGCAACTCCAGTTGGAGTTAAGCGAATTGGCCCCCATGGTGATGGATGGATGCAGAGAGGAGCTTATTAATATTCATAAAGGAAGCACTTCACTGAGCAATCAGGTAGCACTTCCTTTATGAATATTAACAAGCCATCCCCTGCCAATATACTCAAAAACCAATCAGATAATATCATTAATATCAATATGAATATTAATGAAACTCCCCACACACCAGTCAGTGTAAGTTTCAGAAATTTTCCACCAGGCCAGATTTCTGACACGTGTTAGTATTTTTGTATCCTGAGATTTATGAGAAACTGTGTTCCTTCTGCATTTGAGGCTGTTCACAGACGGGATGTCATTTTTGATGAATGTAAAACTGCGTCACCCATGCTTAAATGCACTGGATAGGGGAGCCATACTTTTCAGAAGGTTGGTTAAAATAAGCATCTGGATTTACTTTTATTTATTCTGCGGAGAAAAAAAGAGCGCCAACACAAGGCCGTAGTCTGCAAGTGCAGAGAGTGACTTTTAGTATTGCTTCTCATGTCCGATCCTGTGGTATTAATCTGGAGGTAAAAACCCACCGCGAAGCACATTCTGTCAAGTTAACATGCATAAATAATATCCATATTCATAAGGGTCATTACGTCCATGACCCTGACCGGGATTAATGACTATTAGACGGATGTGTGACATCATTATGTAATAATATTCAAAAATGAAGCAAATTTGTAGCTATGGACTGAGTACCGCAAATATTCTATGACTCTGGATAAGGATCTTATGAATAAGATAGTGGGGAAAAAAGAGAATGGGAGTAAGAGAAGGTGGGAGAGTGACGGACCAGTGAGTCACTGCGGGATCCCACTGTTTGAGCTGTCAGTTTAGCGTGACGTCTCCGTCACACGCCACAGCGGATGTGCCGGGGGCAGCGGTACTGCTAAGGTTGTGCCTACTGGGTCAGGTGCTGTGACAAGACTGTCCCCTTGGGCGCCCGGAGGACTGGTGGTCCTTCTTCAAATTTAGCACCCATTGTGTGTGGAAATACTGAGACTTGGGAATGGGGAAACATGAAGCAGGGATTGGTTGGAGCAGGTCATGAGACTCAGCCAGATCTTAATAAGCTTGTGCCATGTCCGCAGAACAATTACACCTCCGATTTGCATGTTAGGAATGAGTCTGGCGACTACAATTTGGCTAGTCAGATAACATCATGCAAATGACATGCAAATCTATTCATCAGTTGTCTGTCAGACGGTTGCCTTTTGTGGTGTCAAAGATTTGGGGGGGGGGGGGGTGGTGGATATTGTGTCCAGGAGCTATTTGTGCTTAACCAATCAGTCACGCCTGACAGTATGATGAAATTGTGCTTCATTCAACATGTATGAGCCATCCATGGAGCTCATATTTTATGCAGTCAGGCCCCTGGGGACCAATAGGAGGAGCAGATTTTTTCCCTGCCATTCGTCATAGGCGGAGTCTAACTCATTGCTGTGGGATGTGCCCAATCGGAATAGGCAGTGAGGGAATAGCACTCTGCTGAAAAATTCCACACTGGGCCCTAAGTCTCCACATGAATATGATTTTTTTTGCTTTTTCCTCAGACTAGGATCCAAATTTAAGGGACACGATGGTCACCAGCTCCGAGGTATAGGAGTTACTCACAGCCATATGTTCCACAATGATTCACTGAGCTCCGCTTCCTTCCCCTCCTGCCACGCCCTCTCCTGACCGTCGCACCACAGAATCCACTCAGCTGGCTTCAGATCCCCCACAATACCGTCACTTTCTCGTTCCGCTTTCACAGCCGGCCTGCTCCCCTCCCCCCCCCCATCCCAGAGTAGCGCTGAGTGACTAAAGCATCCTGGACAACCTGCAAACAAATCGATAGAGGGTTGAAAAACACTTAGGCGGATAAAGAAACAAGCCGATGCCCTGCGCCAATAAAGTTCCATGCTGTAGAGGAGAGGGGCAGGTCATGGTGTGGGGTCATAGAAGCACTGGCTGAATGCTGATTGGTCCTCTTCCCCGTCAATCACCCATTCAAAACATCTCATTGGCTAATGACAAGGTTGGCCCCCGTATGAATTTCGGCTCCTCTTATGTCCCTCAGACTTTGGAAAAAGAGAGCACTCCTAGAATCACTCCTGGCAATGGATTCCTTTGAGAGCAGCCCGCCTTCCAAACCTCAGAGCCTGGAACCCGCCAGATGGCAGGAACCGCAGTTGCATCCTGCAGCAGGCGTGCTGGGTAATGCCGGAGACTGTAGCGGGCTGAGCGTGACTTGCGTCGCTCCTACTGCCCCATCAGACAGTAATCCAGCACGACGCCAGTGATCAGTCAATTGCTGCCTTCCCTGTGCTAATGAGGGGGTCTTCCTTCGTGGTCATAACAGGCCTAACACTGGCACTGTCATTAGCCTAGCGATGGCCTTATTTTTGCAAGTAAGGAACCTACAGATAAGTGTTTATGTATTTGTGGACCGTCACACACAGAATCGGCAAGACATCGGCAGACGTCGGACGGAGGGCGGCGCGGGAGAATCACGGCGGGTTGGTGGAGAACTTATAGAGGAGCGGAAGAGGTGGGAGGCAGAGTGGAGGATCGAAGAGACTGGCTGTGCTGGAAAGGTCCAGCAGGGTGGTGGAGACATGGCAGAGGGGGGGTTGGGTTCGACTGGAGATGGCGCCTCTGTGACACCGTGAGGTGATTCATGACAAATCCAAAAAGGAGAATTTGTTCTCCTCCATTTCCGTACTTCACTTTTCTTTTGTGTAGGATTGGTTGCGTAGTTTAGTGAGAAAATAACAAGTGCCATTTGATATGGAAATAAAAGTTGTTTTGACTTGACGGCAGTGACTCACTCAGATTGATATCCAAACGCTTTCCCCCATAAAATTGAACTGAATAGTTTTGGCTCAAGAAATATGACACCGATGACCATAAAACTCTTTCAATATCCACTCCTACATCTCCCAGAGGTAGAAGTCCACCAAGTACTCAGTTCGCCAGTGGCGTTTAATGGATCTTATCGCTTCTGACGATGTCGGGAAATGTGTGATCCCAGTTTCCTGTATTCAGTGTTCTTGAGTAATCAGCTTTGGGGGGGGGGGGATATTGCAGGACCCCTGACCCAATGAAAAACCCTTCCCTCGTACCTTCCCCTCGCTGTTCTCTCCATGTGACCACATACTTCTTGCTAATGGTGCTCAAAGACTGTTAATGGCAGACGTGAGCCTAAATGGTGCCATTATGCATAAATACAATATGCGTGGCAAAAGTTCTCCTGCTCGTAACTTATTTACTTGACTCGCCTGTCATTTCATCCAAAGAATCCACACAACTAACCCCCCACTAATCCTCTTCACTTGTGAATGTTTCCTTTAAGTGATCGGTATCAAAACTCCTCTCGCCGAATGAGGCTTGTTAGGCAGACGTACGGCGCCGCTGAGCCCAAAGGCACGTCACTTCCAGGTGCATTAATAGAAGAAGGTTCAGATTTGCTCACAGCATCGGTCGGTGTGCTGCTCTAAGTGAATAAGGGTGCAATTTAACAGTAGTTTGTTTTAATGTTACAATGTGCGGCAGAAGAAAAGCGGTGTTTGATTCGGAGATCATTATTTCACTCATACTTCTCACTTCGGAGGCGTGAATCTGCTCACAAAGTAGCATAAAAACTGTACTTCTTGTCCCAGAGAGTTAATTAATATGTACAGCATTCTGGAACAGCCCCCCTGCCCGCAATGTACACGCTTCCTGTCAGTGGAAATGGCATTATAACAATGTCACGTCAACAATTTATTTCAGATCGGCAGATCGGGAGGTCACTGCTTTTTCTCTTGAAGCTCATCTAAAAGCCTCCAGATCCACAGTGTTGGCCTAACTCAATAAACGCAGAGACAAAAACAGCTACACGAACACTGTGGGGATGTTAGTGGATCAGCTGGAAAGAATGGGTAGAGAGAACAGGTTAAAATAAGAAACATCCACTTCCCTGTGCCACAATGTGAACTTCCTGGCGCTACCTCTACGCCAACGGGCAATCAGCAGACCCAAAATAGTCCACTCTAAAGGAACAGCTATGGACTGACGTATCAATTTAGTGACATAATAAGACAGAATGGATGCAAATTGCTTTGTAATTACATCAGGAAAATTCACTATGTAAACACAATTAGATCTGATTTGGGTTATTATTAAAAAGGCACAGACCATGTAAAAGGAGAAACATCAGAGCATCCAACGTGTTTTCTAGTCAAATGGGCTTCATTGTCATGCCATCCATATAGAGGCATTCAGTGGCATGAAATAACGTTCCTCCAGGACCACAATGCAACACACAAGTAGCAAGTGACAAATCGAGGACTTTTTTTCCATATCTTGTGTGATTCCACACGGTATTGTGATCACTGCATTCCCCACGGTCAAGGCTTAGATGCCTCTGAAAGTTTTTGCTCCTCTTGGAGAACAAATTTTCAGTGACATTATCTTTCAGCTGAGGACACTAGGTTAGCACTTCTCATTTCCAGCTGGCTGCTGTGGGCAAGAGAGACGGAGCAGAAACACTGAAGATCTTTGAGAGAGAGTCCAGATGGGGATTCGCAGTTGACGTTCAAACTGTGGATCCAATAAAGGACTGTATAAATAATGTAACATCTTGTCTGATTCGCTGGTTATAAAACACAACCGTCATGTGACTCCAGAGAAGACATTACGAATGCTTGGAACAATGAGTTATTAAAAGTGCACATGGTAATTTGAAGACAAGGGTGAAAACAGGGCCAGATTATTTCCTGAGATATAGGGCCAGAAAAAACACATGCTATGGTTTTTGTCCTTTGAAGGTGCCAGGATTGTGCTAACAGACCTCTTGTATTTTCCTTTGTGTACAGCTGTGAAATATTCAACATGCATGGTCCTTTCTGCCTTGTTTATTGAAGAAGAACACGATTGATGGAGGGGACATGATGGCTGCCACCGTGGCCTCAAGGATTGGGGGCGTTTATTCCTGCTGGCTGTCCGTGTGTATAGCTAGCATGTGGCGGCGGTGTTTAGCACCACTCAAACAATGTGTATGCGTGGGGCCCCTGAGGTTTCAGAGTCCCCTACTGGCCACAAGAAGTCACTACACTAAATGTACATAAGCGCAATCCTTATTTAGGAGATGTTGAAGCAATGTGTTCCACTAACTGTTAGCTATCTGTGATCTTCTAACTCTACTTGTTAACTGGCTTTAATTCCATAAACAACCGTGAAGTGATCACAAAGGCGCCACAAAAAGAAAGGAAATCAACGACAGGAAGTCTCTCACAGGAAATTTGCTTCATCGGACCAATTTCTTCAGCACAAACAACGCAGCTCCTGATGAGGATATACAGCAAACTTCACGAAGACTGAGGAACCACAGAAGCTACAAACTCCCCCATATTTGCATCTACTTCCCATGTCGGTGTGGGATTCCCTCTGGCGACTTTGGTTTCCATTCATGGTCAAAAGGCCTGTGGATGGTCATATTGTGTGAGCTTCAGTTGCGTGTGAGCTTCAGACTCATAGGATCTCTGCACTGTATGAGTGCTTATGGGAAATGCACGGGCAGAACAATAGCTCCATAGCAAATCTATAGCTGAAGGCCACCCACCGTCAAATTTGCATTTTTCACGCAGGGTCTGACTCATAAATGTCAGGATTGAGGAGCCAGGTGTTTGGGAGCTGAAAAATGTACATCACTTTGGATTAGAAACATCTGCCAGGCTAATCATTAAAACATGATTATACGAAGGAGCTGTAGGGAGAATAAGCTAGACAGCAGGTCCTTTGGGATACAGAAGGGTGAATGCTCGATGATCTGAATGTGTGCATAATTTATATATTGGTTATGTGCACATATCTTTTGTATTATTAACTGGCAACCAGTCCAGGGTGTCCCCTATCTTGTGCCCAATGCATTCTGGGATAGACTTCAGGCTCACTTTGACCCAGTACCAGATAAGCAGATATAGAAGATGGACAGATGTTGTATAATTTAATTGTTCAGCAAAGAGTAGAAGATTCTTTAGGACTTGGGACTTTTTTTTTTTAAAAGAGTCTTAAAATCTGAAATGCTTTTCCAAATAAGGAATATAAAGCTCAAGGCTCTTCTTGCAGTGATTCTAGGTTAGTGATAGATCAGCTGATTTTGCACATACCCCTAAGCTTTTTGTACCTTAAACGTCTGCACCAAAAACCATTTCCTCCGGGATCACGTTTCCTGATTCAGATGTGGTTGTTTCACCTTAATTCTTACATCTACGTATTTATCATTTGCACTCTTGCACTCTTAGTTCTATTTCTACCTCAGTTTTACTCTTATTCTATTTGTTTATTTTGTCTTGTATGTTTAATTGTATAATTATGCATCACCTGCACCGAAAAAAAAATCCTTGTACTTTATGTACTTGACAAATAAAAGTATTTTGAGTCTGATTCCAATCAGTATTCTGTTTATTGTCACGTCAAACCACAAATATCAACAGAAACAGAAATACAGGGTCAGATTTTTATCCTGAAACAGGTTGGGAATTAATATAAAAAGGGTGAAATCCGCTACCCCCCCCACCCCAGTCAGCAGAGTGACCCGTGGATGGCCAGACAGGATGGAGTAACACCTTGTCATCCGTCACTTCGGCTCTGGGTTCCCGACTTGCAGAAACTGGCTGCTCTCCCACAGTTCGGCTGAAATGTCACAGCCCCCCCACCCTCCTAGACAAGTGTGGCATATTTCAGCGTGATGAAGACTCCATGGGTCTCACACTACCCACCCCTCCTCTAGTCACCTGGTGTTTTGTGACAAATCTGTCTCCATCCCAGTCTGAGAGGACAGCATGGTCCACCCATGTGATCTCGGAAGGACGGGCCGCGTGTCACACGTACCCTGGGTTTCCTATTTTTCAGATGCTGTCCATTTGCTGGCCACTCCCCAGTTCTCCTGATTGGACACTGGAGTGGGCGGAGCTAAATGGGGTTGGTGCTTCTTACACACGGTGACAGACGGCAACTTAAATAGAGACGGTCAGACGGCGACGTCAGCAAGCTGATGAAGTTTTCATGAAAGCGATGAGGAGACAGTGACGTTTAGAGGCCGGGACAAGTCAGAGGATGTACTCGTTCATCCAGCCGTCCCTGGTAAGGGGCATGGCTATGGGCACTGCTGCTGCCCACCAGAGACTGCCCCTCCCCCAATGCCTCTGACACAAATTGAACACCGGTACCCACCCAACACACCCAAATGCACACACCCTCCCCAGGATGACATCCTGGTAACATCACTTTCCCAAGTTATCAGGCACACAAAACTCACTCCAGCTCGTGTCTCAGCCCAGACTACACACCCATACGCTAGATGCCTGATCCCAGTTCCAGTTCAATTCAAAGCTTTATTGTCATGTGCACAGTGAACCTCTCCTTTTGCATACCATGAAAGGTTCCCAGCAGTACAGTTCAATAACATCAATCATTAGAACATAAGAACTTGAGAAGTCTACAAACAAGAGGAGGCTGTTCGGCCCATAAAGCAAGCTTGGTAAGATTCGGCTAATATCTTAGAGTTCTTAAAATCTTATCTAGCTCTGATTTAAAGGAACCCAGGGTTTTAGCTTGCACTACACTAACAGGAAGAGTATTCCATACTCTAACTATACGCTGGGTAGAGAAATGCTTCCTCAAATCCAGTTTAAAATGTTCTCCCACTAATTTCGACCTATGGCCACAAGTTCAGCTGTTTGAACTAATATTGAAGTAACTGTTTGGTTTAACAGCATCCAGATCTATTAGAATCTTTTGTATCTGAATTGTGCCCACCCCCTCCCCTAAATCTCCTTTGCTTGAGTCTGAACAGGTTCAGCTTTGCTATTTCTCCTCCTAAGAAGTTCCAGGAATCATTCTTTTAACCCTACATTGAACCCTTTCTAAGGTAGCAATGTCTTCTTTAAGTTATGGTGACCAAACCTGCACACAATATTTTAGGTTGGGTCTTGCCAAGGAATTGTATAATCGTAGCATCACCTTCCTTGACTTAAACTCCACACACCTTGAGATCCTATTGGCCTTTTTTATTGCTTCCCCCTAATGGTGAGAGTGGGATATGGAAGCATTAACATGCGCCGCCAGGTCTTTCTCATAATCAGTTTCCTATATTTCAACTCCCTGCATGGATTATCTTACATTTGTCTACTTTGAATTTCATTTGCCAGGTATCAGCCCAGTCACTAATTAAATCCAGATCCCGTCGTAGCCTCTGAGCTGCTAGTTCAATGTCTTCTACACCACATACCTCGGTGTCATCTGCAATTTTAACCAATTTACTATGTATATTGGTGTCGATAGCATTTATGTAAATTAGGAAAAATAGTGGTCTTAAAATTGAACCTTGGGGTACCCCATGAATGCAGGTCCACTGTGAAGTTGTGCCTCTAATAACTACTCGCTGCATTCTTTCTGTTGACAGGTTTTCAATTCAGGCTGCCACAGTTCCTAAAATCCCTGCAGCTTTGAGCTTAAGCAAGAGCCGTTTGTGGGGGATGACATCAAAGGCGTTCTGGAAATCTAAGTAGATCACATCGTAGATCTTTTTGTGATCAATTTCACTTGAAGCTTCCTCAAACAACTCAAGTGGATTTGTTAAACAGGATCTACCTCTCCTAAATCCATGCTGGCTATCCCTCAGAATGTTATTTAAATCCAGGTATTCTACCATTTTTTGCTTGCGTTATAGTTTCCATTAATTTTCCAGTTATGCAAGTTAAACTGATTGGCCTATAGTCTGCTGGATTACTTCTATCCCCTTTTTTGAATATGGGTGTTATATTAGCATGCTTCTAGTCTGAGGGTACCACACCAGTAGATAAGGATTTCTGAAATAGCAAAGGTTGGCTGATAATATCCCTCATCTCTTTTAAAACTATAGGTAAGATGCCATCAGGGCCCTGCAATATTTTTTTTATTTATTTAGAGCTTAGTCTGAATGCATCACATGACCTGACCACCTGATCTGAACATAGTAGCATAGTACAAATAAGCCTCTCTATGGGTAGGTGTATCTGGCGCCGTATATTAAAAATACAGTGTAAATAAGTATAATAAATAAGATAAACAAAGAGTAGCATGTTGACAATGAACAGCGATACAAAGCATTGTAATGGCAGTACGATTAAAGTGACTGAAGTTGTTGAGATTCAGGACAGCAGAAGTGCCAGTACAAAAACAACAAGGGAATCAACATCATTAATGCTGTGACCAATGAATGTCGAGCAGCCTTGCAACCTTATGATAAAAACCAGCTCCAGGTATTACTGCCCTCCCCTAGTCTCAGCCTCCTGTTTTTCGTTTGACTTGCACCTCAGATAAAGTCCCTCTTCCATGCTCTTTGAGTCGCAGGGTTTGTTTTCTGGGAGTCTCTGTGTACCTCTAACTAGCTGTCAGTACCCAGGTCATCCGGCTCACGGGAAGATTACCAGCACGTCGCTTAAGCAGCTCTCTTGACAGATGTTTCTTTTAATCAGTCCTACTGAGCACTGGACCCATACACTAAGTGCCCATTTTATTAGGGACACCTATGTAGCAACGGGTTGGATCCCCCTTTTTCTCCAGAAGCAATTAATGGGTTGAACAAATCTGTGTTCTGAGGAGCCGTTCCACATACCATTATTGTACTCAGCTGTTGTTTTTCGCATTTTTGTGACCTTCATGGTAGTTTTAATGAGTCTGGTCATCCTCCTCTGACCTCTCTCATTACCAAGGTGTTTTCACCTACAGAAATGACTCTGGCTGGATTCTCTGTCAACTTTGGACATTATAGTCTGTTTCTGTGGTGCTGGAAGCACCACATCTGGCACCAGCAATCACAACATGTTTGTGCTTACATCAGCCTTGCTAAAACTAACCAATCAGCAACTGAATCTCCTGACCCTGACTGTATGTATTCAGCCACATGATTGGCTGTTTGGAGGAGCAGACCATTTGTCTTAACAAGCAGGGGTACCTAATAAAATGCCTCCTGAGTGAATATTATTATAAATCTCCTGCTAAGTTGTCCATCTGGTGATACATAATCATGAAAAGAATGATGATGAATTAGATGTCACCCTATAGCTCTATTAAATTAAATTTTTTTAAAAATCCAGCATCGACTGAAATTGGTGGGTATTATGCAGGATTGATTTCAGAAGGAGCTTTATAGAACTCAATATTTACACAATACACACACTCTGTTGATTTAATTTCCTGTTCCTGATTTCCAGGAATGCATAATTTCCTTCCCTCAGCAAAAAGGCAATATAAACCTTAATTGTTTCTACTTAATACACGAGAATTGCTTATCATCTATCATTCGAGTGCCGCTCAGTGTGTTTGCTTATGTGTTGAACCCATGCCAGATGAAGCCTCATTACACACAGGGTAATTAAACTGGAAGAGTCATTAAAAGTACTGCCAGTGCAGAGGAGGAAAGACATGGACGCGTTATTTATGTTTGGAAGACATTTGTGTGTCTTGGGCGGTGTGCTGAGTCCATGAGGTTGTAGGTTCAATGTCCCCAGCTGAAGCGGAGTTATGTGGGTTCCTTCTAGGTACCCCATCACCTTCTCACTGTCGAACATCGCACGGTTCAGTGGACTAGGGTCTCTTGTGGCCCATAGCGTGGATGGACTATTGTACAACCACATTATTGACAGGAGCTATTTGTGATTTAGTTGCATTTCAACATTCAAGATTATTTATTGCCTATGTGAAACAGGTGCATTGGAATGCTTAGTTGCACAGACTGGAGACTGAGCAAAATAATACAGGCAGCATGAAAAATGAAAAATACAACCAGTGCAAAATAAGACAGAGTGCAAAACAATACAAGATGGTACAAAACAATAGAAGACAGTGAAGAACAATCCAAGGCAGTGCAAAGCAATACAATTCAGCGCAAATCAAGACCGGCAGTGCAAAACAATACAAGATGCTGCAAAACAATAGACAGTGCAAAACAATACAAGATGCTGCAAAACAATAGACAGTGCAAAAC
>JABFEB020000090.1:432738-449248 GCA_019775895.2 Stomatorhinus ivindoensis | reverse complement strand
ATCCTCCAGGGGGCAGCAGAGGAAGCCCTAACCCTAACCAGACTCATAGGGGGAGCCCATCCTCCAGGGGGCAGCAGGGAGAGTCAAACTGGAGAGATGGCTAAGTGCCGAGTCAAGCTGTCTAAGTCATAAAATTTGAGACACAAACGGGGAGCAGGGGGGAGATGACAAGCCGGTGCCAACGCTCCCTCCAATCGCCAAGCAACTAGAAGTAAGGCAGCGGGTCACACATGGAAGATGACACTGGCAGAACGGCGAGCTGGATGCAGAGACGTCATTGGTAGTGGAGATGTCCCATGTTGCATGGTGTGCTGGACATCTTGATAGATTGAGGTCTCCAGGCAACATCCCCCCCCTAGGAGGAGTAGGGGAAATAAAATGTCCAATTAGTCAAAGTAGGGGAGACTATATGCAGTGCTAAAAGTTATATGAGTGAAATATGAAGTGCAATGCTCCGGCAGATATGGCTATGGCAGCATAAGTAGGAGGGAGAGGCAAGTGGGAATGAAGGCCTGGGGAGTCCTTGAAATGTCAGCACTCCAATCCCACAAGTGAGTGTGAAGCTAGAGTGACAGCACTGTCAATTCGGTTTATCCAAAGCCAATGGCACTGATCCCCACCCAGCTCTACAAATCACACTATTGGTCTAACTGGGAGTGAGGAGTTAGCTAGAGCTAGAGTCCCTATAAGCTAAACTAAACAGGTGTGTTTTTAGTCTAGACTTGAATATTGAGAGTGAGCCTGAATCACGCACATCCAGTGGAAGACCATTCCACAGCTGAGGAGCTCCATAGGAGAAAGATCTGCAGCCTGACGTAGCTCTTTTTACCCTGGGTACTAATAGATATCCTGTGCCTTGAGAATGAAGCAGGCGCGGGGGGTTGTATGAGGTCAGCAGATCACTAAGGTATTCTGGTGCAAGGCCATTCAGTGCTTTATAGGTTAGTAGCAGTATTTTATAGTCAATCCGAGACTTAATTGGTATCCAATGAAGGGAGGATAAGATTGGTGCAATGTGATCAATTTTTTTAGTGTTTGTGAGAACTCTGGCTGCTGCATTCTGTACCAGCTGAAGTTTACGTAAGGATCCAGACAGGCAACCAGAAAGGAGGGCATTACAGTAGTCCAGTCTGGAAGTTACAAAGGCATGTATTAATTTTTCTGCATCATGAAGTGAGAGCATCTTGCGAAGCTTGGCTATGTTCTGTAGATGATAAAAACGCAGTTCTATTAATACTTCTTATGTGAGCATCAAAACATAGATCTGAATCAACTAGAAGACCAAGATTTCTAAAAAGATTTTCTGAATCCCATTGAGGACTTGTGGTCAATCCTGAAGAGGCGGGTGGACAAACAAAACCCCACAAATTCTGACAAACTCCAAGCATTGACTATGGAAGCATGGGCTGCCATTAGTCAGGATTTGGCCCAGAAGTTGATTGACAGCATGCCAGGGTGAATTACAGAGCTCTTGAAGAGAAGGACCAACACTGCAAATATTGACTCTTTGCATGAACTTAATGTAGTTGTCAATAAAAGCCTTTGACGCTTGTGAAATGCTTGTAATTATACTTCACTATACCATAGAAACATCTGACAAAAAGATCTACAAACACTGAAGCAGCAAACTTTGTGAAAACCAATACAGTGGTGCCTGTGATTCACAAACACAATCCCAAACCAATTTGTACACAAACCAAGGCAATTTTACCCATAAGAAGCCATTGAAATTCAATTAATTTGTTCACAAGCCTACCAAATAATAATTTTCGTTAATAAATCTTCTGGTTTTTATAGTAAAAACTTTAAAGAAAAACACAATATAGTGTGGCGTCGGGCGGGCCAAGGCATTGTGGGAGCAGAGAGAGACATGGAGACTTGCTTGCTGGGGAAATCACGCTCTTTATTAACAGTCCTTAACCCTTGTATTGTTGTTGTTGTTAATGTTAATGTTAATTGTCGCTGTGTGTAACCTGTCTGACCCTCGCGTATATTTAGTTGGTGTAAATCTTCCACCGTGTGTGCATCTTACAGTTCAGCGTCTGACAACCTTGTGTTTCCTGTCTGTGTATTTGGGTTCGGTGCTCATTGGGTGCCTGTTGTGGTCCTTCTATTTATAATTGCACGCCGGGCATGCTGGGACATGTGCCCCACCGGCGTCACACTAATATAAATAAAGGAATCTGATCAAGGAATCTGTTCATCGACCAAATTTTGTACGCGGACCAATGCATGTTTTTATGAAGCTTTTGGTCATGAACCAAATTGTTCATAAACCACAGCATTCATGAACCGCAGGTACTACTGTATTTGTGTCATTCTCAAAACTTTTGGCCACAGCTGTACATAGTTACATGCATGGGTGACAAAGGTACTCAGTTTCCCCCCAACTGTCCAAAACTATGCTGAGGTTAATTGGAGTTGCCAAACTGCCCGTAGGTGTGCATGTGTGAGTGACTGGTGTGTAATTGTACCCTGGGTTGATGAGTTGGCAGCCCATCCTGGGTTGTTCCCTGCCTTGCACCCATAGCCACTTGGATAGGTACTCTCCGTGATCCTGAATTGGCCAAACAGTTACAGAAAATGGATGGATGGATGAAGCTACCAACCCTGGGCACTTATGCTTAATTTTAAGAGCAAAAATGCTATGAAAGTGGTCAAATCTCTTTAGAGAGTATCTGCAGCAAAGCTGTACCCAAACAGCCAAACTAGATCCAGATAAGTTTGCACAACAGATGCATCTTGGGTAGAATGTTTATACCTTTTTATAAGGTAGGTGATTCTGATGATGTAACATTATGGTTGTTGATTAGACTGAATACAGGGAGACAGGCTACATGTTGTGTACATTGTGTGTCCTGTGAACTGGTTTGTTGTTGCCAAATGTTAATATATTCATTTCACTTGAAATTTGTTTATCTTGTGGCACCAAAGGTACTGTACCATAGTTAGGGTTACCTTTAAAATGACAGGAAGTTCTGTGCGATGTCAGAGGCATCGAAACAATGACTCAACGAACTCAAGAGGCCGACTAATGAGGTGACATTAACAGTGTCCTGGAAAGGGAAACCAAAACAGGCTTGATAGGAAGAGAAATAACGATGTCTAGACGGGGGAACTTTATTTTTTATTTTAGAAAAATTTTTCCCTCTCGAAAATCCAGAGGTAAATGCCCACGGCCCAAACCATATGGTATTCCTGGTTATGTTGTTTTGACATTTTATGTTGTTTAAACTGGTTTTGTTCAAACTCAATGACTTGACGACTAAGCGATTAGCCGCCTGCTAGAATACACAGATCGACTGCTGCTACAGAAGCTAATTTTCAAAATAGCATTTAGATGCTTCCAGAGGATTCTAACCCTAAACCAACCCAGTCCCTGACACACTTTTTGATAAGCAGCTTGAAGACGGATGGATGATTCTCTTTGATCATATTTTTGTTGAGTTTGTTGAGAAATAAAAGTTACCATCAAGCAAATCTTATCGGAAAGCCATGTATCCGCTCGTACGACCATCAATTAAGCTATCAACCTCACCTTTTCCTATTTCCAGTGTAAACATCCCAAGTACATAAACTGCTAATTAGACACATGTTGTTCAGGTTAAGTGTCGCATTAATCCAAAGCCTTGTGAAAAAAATCTTAGGTAGTCAAAGAAAATGTTTAAAGTTGTTTATCCGAGTAGTAAGTGTTTGCTCTGAAAAAAATATCATTGGAACAATATACAGCAATATTAGGATATTTGCAGATGATCGGTAACATAATAATAATTACAAGAATTGCTTCTGTTCTCCGAAAAAGTCACTGATATCTTTTGGTGTGGCTAGATGATCACCGCTTCAGTTCCCCAAACCTCTCCTCAGGGGCACCTCAGCCGTTCCATGTATTTGCTAAGCTTCTCCATCAGCTTAATAAACGAATTAACTTAATCAGTCAAATAACTCGATGAGGTACTGTTCAAACTAGTAGGGTAGTGGTCAAGTCAAAAATGACATGGATGTATTGAATGGTTAGTGCAAACATAGGGGTGATTTTAGGAGAAACGGCTCAGCTGGCGTGATTTGATATATATTAAATCAGTTTTGCACCAAAAGGAAGATCATTTAAATAGTATGTTTTCCTTGACTGCCAAAGTACTATATACTGTATATACTTTCCAGTTCATAACCAGACATTAGTGCCATTCATTTGCATAGGGCACCTTTGATTTCTGGGTAATGTTCTGGTAGTAATATCCACAGGCGTGTTTGTGGTATGGTGTGCATGCTGGGACATCCAATGTAAGATGGCGCCTCTTTGCTATTTGTCCTTCATTCTTGCAGAGGTCATTAACAGGTGCTGCATCACAGAGACTGAAAAACCCGGTGTTGCTTTAAACTTCATATGTATCACAGACTGGTTTTTGAAAATCAGGCACGCTCCCCTACAGAGCTGAAACTTTGAAACTGGTGTAGAAATGCAGCAATCCGCTGCAGTGACAAGGCGTTTACCGCGTTGCCTGTGGAGAAGGCGAGCTTGACGTCGTGTGAGTCTTGCGGCGCGTACAGTATGGAGTGTCCTGCCAGCCTTACTTAACTTTAAATGTTAGAAATGTTTCGTTCTTGTACAGCCGGAAGGACAGGATTTGCATTCAGGAGAGACTTTAAAGTTTATCGAAACTGTTAATGATGTCACCTTTACTGCCGGTAACAATGTCACATGATGATATAACTACAAGGTAGCTGTCAAGCAGGCTGTGAATAAAACTAATTCTCTAAAATCAGAACTGCAATAAAAACAGTTTTGTAGTAGATATTACGTAGTTTTACTTAGTATCCATTAAGACTATTGTCAACATAAATTTTTGAGTCAGTGGCCACTGTTGTTTGACCATGTCAAGTGCTTTGGACCAATCACAGCACAGGAGCTATATAAAAATAAACCGAATATGATTCTCCTTTAATATTTTTTCCCTTCGACAAATAGGTGCTTAAGAGCTATGTGTGACATAATGGGTTCGAGGTCTAGTCTGCGAGAAAGGCTACCGCTATCATTATAAGGCAGCAGGGGAACATTCAGAATTTGACACATCGGTACTGTGTGGAAATTCACATGTCACCATACAAATTGATACTAGAGTTGATTGGTGTTGTTTATATGAAGAGTCTGGGCATGTGGATTATCAATAATTACGAATTGCAGGATGGTGTAGGGTTAGGAAATTGGATTTATGATCAAAAGTAAATCCTACTCTTTCACGCCAGAGTCATACACTTAGCCTTGGCCAGATAAATTATTGAAAGACTAACAATTGCTTTGGATTAAGGTTCTAATGGTTAATAATCTAAATTATTTTTCTGATTTTAGCATCAACTGGGGAGGTCCTTTTAAGGTCCTGTGTTCTGTATAACAGAGTTTAGTTTCTGTTTCAATGTGACAAGGTAAGTGGATATTTGGTACTGCTGTTGTGAACTCTTCAGGAAAGGGTCACCTGTATATCACAGATTGACGCCAAGTGATCCCCCACAATCAAAATATCTCCTGGAAGCTTGGGTCAGCTGAAAGGGGAATGAACATTCAGGCACAGGGGAATTTATGTTGTCAGTGTCTGATTTTCTGGAAGTTTACAGCTTAGGAAAAAGAGAGGTCAAGATGGATGTGGAAAATGAACATGTCAGAGCAGAGGGCTGTTTGGGGCGATGATGCCTCCACCGCTGAACTGGCGTTTGAATTTCCCTCTTGGGAGATCAATAAAGTTCTATTGCATCTTATCTGGGACTCCTCAGCTATCGAGTTTGGCATCTGGCTATCCGTGGTGGGGGGCTGCATCATGATGGGGGGGTGGGTGAAGTCGGGGTGCGATCTGGTTGCATGTGACCTTCCAACCAAAAACTAAACACCCCCCTTTTCCAAAATCTCCTCACCCCTTTCTGCACCTGTATCCATTACGGCTGAGATCGCCAAGGTTATGGACAGAGATGCAGAAGGGAGAGAGAGACATACTGAGAAAGGGGGACACATTTTGGGGAAAATGTCGGGGTTTGAAGCGGGTCAATACACACTAACACCCCCCGCTTTTGAAGCCCAAGTGGTCCAGACTGCTCTCCACAGTTCAGGAAGAGAAGGCATGTGGCGGTAGATGAAGCTATGTGTCGGGGGTAGCAGGGGGGGGCATTTGTGAATTATTCAGAGTCCGGCGGATCCCCTCGTGGACAGACACCTAACACATCAATGTGCATCGACCTTCCCCCCCGCACCGAGTGGGAAAAGGTCACCAGATCGTGGTCCGTACGAGAATTATCAGGAAGCAGCTTGGAAAAGCTCGAAATTGCTTCTAGCTGGATTCCCCTGCAGTAGGAAGCCCATGATGTCTGCCTGGGGGGGGCGCTGGACCCACGTGCTTTTGTTTACCCCGGAAAACGTACGTTCCTGGGCTGACTGACGGCATTCAGATAATCGTGAGGGTTTCACACCCATTGCGCGCGATTTATCGATTCGCATGCTTCCTAAAATCGATCTCTCATAGTTATACGCTACTGCCTCTCTCACGGCGAAGGACTGATTTTTTTCCCGTGTTCCTCAAGATCTTTCATTCTCACAGTTGTGAGTGCTATTTATTTATTCATTCACTTTGAACATAGCTGGAGTATATATGAAACATATTTTAATTACGTTCTCACTCCCACATGCCACTAGGGGCAGCGTTGAGGCACTTCTTTCCCCATGTTAGCGATCTGGCTATTCATAAGCTATTTTCCATTGCTTTTTCTTGCACATTGGAGCCTCAACGCTGGACCTGTTCAGCCTCACACAACGCCTCCGTTTGGGCTACCTGTTCTACTTCTCCCGAGTATGGCCTTCATTTTTGTACATCTATTTTCCTTCGTGAATTATCCAATAGGGCAAGCGGAGCAGACTGGTGTACTCCGTCTGTTCATGTTTGATTAAACCTGATTGGCTGGCGGCTCTCAGTCCTTGGCGCTCATTTGGGACCCAAGATAAATGAATGAAAAGGTCTGACAGACCGCATAACCCCCATGTGGCTGTACTCACGCCCACCTGTCCCATTCACGCCAAAATGAGATTTTAATAGAAGTAGATCCCACAGGGGGGTGGATAAATTGTTCGAGACCGCTTCTAATAACGCTGTAATACTGAAGGCCATCGACAGTCTGCCACAGATCCTTATTATGGATGTATTCCTGCCCCTGAAAAGCCCAGCCACCACTCGGAGGGCCTGATCTTCATTCTTTTACCATTTCTTTTGTATTTTTGTTTTTATTTGACGCAGACCTCATTTACATAGGGAGCGACTTCATGAATATCGATATGGGTGTGTTGGCAAGGTCCAGCTTAGCTTCGAGAATGATCATTATTTTTGATTCAGTTGTAAAATGAACCATTAGTTAAGATACTTGCTGACACATACAAGTCATGAATATTAGATTGTCCTTGCTTATATAATGTTTAATGTGCCTGAGCCATAAGGTCACAACATCATTGAAAATTTAACAAAATTATTCCTTCTTTCGCTCATTTTCTAGGACATCCAGTTCAGTGTCATGGTGATTCTGGAGCCCACTCCCCTCACAAATTATTACACAAGATTACAGGTGTCTGCCTTTGATCCTTTTACACCGAAGGTGTCAGACTGCAGTCCTGGAAGGCCGGAGCCCTGTGTAGCTTAGTTCTTTCCCTGTTCCACCACAAATGATTCAGCTCATGAGCTGTGTGGTAATTAGCATGAGGAGTTTGAAAGAGTTGAATGAGGTGTGTTAAATAAGAGGAAACCCAAAAATGTGCAGGGCTCTGGCCCCCCTGGACTGGAATTTGACACCCCTGTTCTACACAAAAAAAATACGATAACAGATTTTCTGGTTTTTGCTTTCTAGGTTATTATTTGCTTGCAGTTTGTTTTTATTTGTTTACTGATGTTTGTTTATTTGCTTTTAGTTACATATCCTTTCATCTTTTTACCTGTTATTTACTTGTTGCTGCTTGCTATTTGCTTATTGCAATTTGTTTGCTGCATATTACTTGCTATTTGTTGTTTATTTGTTTTTGTTGCTTACATTTAATTTGCTTTTTGCTATTAGCTTTTTCTTTCGTTCTCTCTATCTCTGTTTACTTGCTTATTATTTTATTCTTGTTACTTGTTGTTTTGCTTTTTCTTGAATCTTTTTTCTTGTTTTTACTTGCTTGTTATTTTACTTTTTGCTTACTGCCGTTTGCCTCACCTTGCCTTCTCTTTATTTGCTATCACTTGCTTGTTATCTTTCATTTGCTGAACACCGTTTGCTTGTCGTTACATGTTGCTGCTTGTTGTTGCTTGTCATGGTCATTTATTTCACACAGACAAGGTCACTACTGTAGGAGGCCATCTGAAAATCACATTTCCCCTGCTGCTTTGGCAGCGTGGTCCTTTCTGGGCATTCGCTGTCCGCTGCCCCTATGCTCTGTTAAATTAAATTCACATTATGCACTTTCACTCTCTCTCTCTCCAAGACAGTTTTTTTTTTTTTTTTTAAATGAAAGGTTTTTTTATTGCTTGTCAAGACACCCTGGAACTCATAATGCGTGAAAAAAATCTTCAAAAACAGGAAAAACACAGAGTATTCTGTGTTCTTTGACTGCAGCTCAAAATGGCCGGCACCTTGTTCAAGAGTTTTCTGCTGAGTTTAACAAGTTAGCTCAAAATAAAGATAGTTTAAGTTTGCCAGGTGACAGGACAGTAACTGAGGGCTGAGGATGCGAACTCAGGGAGTACTGTTGAACGGCCCACCTCATCTATTGCTCGACAGACAGGTCGACGCGAACAGATTCTCGCAGTGCTACTTATCTGAGTTGCAAAGCTGATGTTGTCAGCCCTCAAGAGGCTAAGAGCAAACTCGTAGCACCAAAAACGTAATGTAACAAAAACATATATTAGGCTAAACTGCTGCAAATAAAAACCAAATATTTTATGACACCCAAGTAAAGCTTTAACTGAGATCTGGTATTCCAGTGATCCTTGTAATGGGCTTTCATTACTATTCAGTGTACCCCCGGCGATTGTCTTGGGAAACAGAATTACATACTTTGATGTTTTTCATGTACAAAAGATGACACGTTTTGTATGCTTCATAACACCGCTTGAGATGCAGCTAACGCACGTAAACTAACTTGCGCGATGATCTCAGGGAATTTTTAACATTCTGGGAAGGGGGCACATTTTTGCTTGCTTCCGTGAATTTTTGATCATTCCTTCTTCTGCTCAGATGCACCCTGAGAAAACAAAATGGCTGCCGACCGGGCCAGCTCCCAGCTCTCCAGTTGGACTGCGGATTCGACGGTGACGTCAAGAGGATGGGGCCGGGGTTCATGAACAGCGAGCGGCCAGGGGGTGGGCCGTGTCCTCATTAGACCCTGCCAGTGGGAAAGGCGCAGCAAATAGCAGGCCGGGCGGGGTACTGGGGCGGCTGGGCCACGTAGACCGAGGATCCCCAGTGCTCCAGGTATTAGTCACAGCAACAGCGGCAATGAGGTCATGGTCAACACAGCTGTCCACGACTCATCCTCCTCTCCGCCGGTGGTGGCTCATACTTGGCCACATGCTTGCATCCTGGGGCTTTAGAAGCTAGTTCAGGTCCGTCTGATCATGCTCAGGTCTTGTTAAGGCGCGATTCTAGGCCACGTAGGCTGGCTCGCTGATCGACACCTCAACACTGACCTCGTAGTGGAGTGCAGACCACATGCTTTTCTTGAATACTCAAAGGTCCCGTTTATCACGTTTACCTACTTCCTTCTGATGTTCTTTCCTTTTATGCTAAAACCTTTAGTCATGCAAGGCACAAAGACTCGATAGTACTAGTCTGACTTTAAAGGTTTTGCCTGATGAAAAACCTACATCCCTGTACAGAATATACAGGGTGACAAATTCTAAAAATGTGTTTAATTTTTAGATAACATTTTTCTTGATGGGACACAAATATTGTATTATGCTATTACTCATGCACTAATTAACCACAAATTAAGTGTTTTTTTTGCAAACTGTCATGTCTGCTCATCATTAATGAATCTTATGCGAGTACTATATTTATTGCTATATCTTCTGTAAACCTTTGTGAACTACTGAAGGAACATATAATGAGTAAGACACGTAAAATACTGATCTAATGTTTGTTCATCATTAATAAATCATTACACATCTTTCATCTTACGTACTGTAGTAACTATATTTGTTCCATGATTTGTATTTCAGTAGTAACTGAGTTACTACTAAGAAATTTTGTCCCCTCAAGAAAAGTGTTGCCAATTTTTCTTTCTGCATTTTCTCTGTATCTGTATATAAGCGGCGTTTGCAGACATGTTCAGCCTCATGCTTACAGGGTTTGATACCAGCCTGTGTTTGAAGTTTGCCTGTGCTCCCCATGTTTCCACAGTGCAGAGACACACGGAAGGTTCTGGTGAACAGGTGTCCCTAAATTGTCCACAGTTTGTCCCCTTTAAGGGACTGACCTCCCTATGAAACTTCACCACCCCAATTTTACTCGGTGCTGACAGCTGTTAGGCCAGCACCGCTGCAGAAGAGGGTGCACTGGGAAGTCACCAGTGTCACCTAATGGGACGACTGGCACTAATCCGCTTGCTAATTCTGACGTAAAGCATGTCGTAAGACTGTTACCAGGGCCAAATGGAGTGTCATGGTGGCGGAGTTGGCTATATCATTCACATTATTCAAAGCAAGGCATCATTAAGGTGAAAAGGGGGCTAACTTCCTTTAAGTTAAAAAAAAGAGAGTGGGGTGTGAAAAAGCTTGGTGAGGAGGGGGTTCAGTTTCTTCAATTTAATCAGAGTGATAAGTGTAGCTCTTCTGCCAGCAGGAATTATCAGTACATTGGTACCGCATTGTAGTGTTTGATTATTTTATTCATTTTTTTACAATGTTCAAATGATTTTCCTAATTGTGTTGCCAGTTTTGATAATAAAAAATCTCACTATCTATGATCACTACTGTACCAAAATTGCACCGACCCCTGAATCCAAAACTACTAAACTGTGAATTTCGTCTACTGTTATATCCCAATACTAAACATGAAAAACTGTAAAAATGGCTGGTTTACACAGCGACTTCCTTTTGTCTTCATTGTGCTATAGAAGGAGAATTCTTTAGTTTTTTGTTTCAGATTGATAAAAACACTGAGACACAGCATTGTGGCATATTGACTTGCACCTGGGTTGCCCCCCAGAAACAGTATTATCGCTTGATTCAAGCATCCTGACTTAATGAGTGGATGGTGCCAGTTTTCAGCAATATCCGGGATTCATCTTTTGAGAGAGAATAATAGGGAACAATGACAGTCAGTAATGATCTGAAGAATTTGTTTTGTAATGGGGAAGAGCAGTGAGTCACGAACTGAGGAAGCAGCAGTAAACTCTGCATGCAAACCCCATTCCCCCGTATTGATTTCGGTGAGCTGCTGTTCTATCGTAATCTCACTCCTATTTCCTCAAATGCGTCTCGTAGGGACACCTTGAACATGTTCTCCCTGTATTTGAGTTAATCATTCACAACTGCATACACCAATAAAGTACAATTCAAGGTGCTTTACATGGCTGTGCTGTAATTCATTGGTACATCCTTTATACAGAATAATTAAAAATACAAAAAATGACAAGAAAAAAGGATGAATGTCAGAGATGATAACAGAGGCGAGGAACCAAAAAGTAGGGAGAAAAAATAGAAGTGCCCTGCTTGCTAAAAGCAAACTGCAGTCATGGTCAAGGCCAAGTCCATCACTCAGTCTTGGTACTGTAACCTCCAGCAAGTTCACTCAGTCCAAGCATTCCTTCCGTAAGGCTGAACAAAAAACTCCAGAGGTGTAAGTCTCCATGCTGTAAACAGAAACAGTGTGGAATACAGCATCTGCTTAGTACTGAACGTGCCTTGGAAATGCAGCCCCTCCAAAGAATGTAATATATTAGGAAGCTAAAAAAAGCGCTGATCAAAGTACCGAGGATGTGACTGAGAGGGACGAGAGACATCGAGGCTCAGGATCGAGCTTCAGAAAGCAGAACCAAAACAGAAAATCACGGAGAAGTTGAGTGTTCGGCAGGCATTTCTGCTATAGGGATGGTGCGATTCACCGATTCGCATCAGTGCACCGACATAAGAGTTCACAAATGTGACTGCGGCAATTAAAAAGTCTACACTGGATACAATTTCAGATGAACTTGGGATGTATTGTTTTTTTACCATCTTTGCATCAGTAAATTTCCATTTTAATGTAGTATAGTGAGTTAAATCATTTTGTCTTATTAGTCTCATATTAATTATTTTGGGAGCAACTGGTATTGTTAATGTCCTGATGAATTGTATTAATGAATTTATGAAATAAAAGCCATAATGCTTCCAGACACACTGGAGGACGTGTCATTTTTCCAGTTTTCCGCTGCTGTCATTGGCCAATTCTCCACAAGTCTCTCAGCCGATTCTCGTGCACATTGGAGGTTTGTCTGGCATTATGTAAAACCACACTACATCGCAACAGTAATTGCTTCATATGTAGCTTTAAAGTATCGGATCGTTGGCGATGCATTGAGATGCATATCGCATCGCCTTGCTGATGAAGATCCACATCCTTAATTATTATTGTTGACCTCAAGCCAACAGAGCTACTGGGAATTCAAGGGAGCCGTGTAATTTCAGCTGGGCGTTTGACTCAAAGGCAAGGTGCAACAGCTTTCATAAATTATATTTATCTATTTAGCAGATGCCTTTATCCAAAGCGACAAGTACAGCAGTTGGGGTCAGGGCTGGTTTTACCCTTTCGTCGGCCCTAGGCCTCCAGACCAAGAAAACTGATGATCATTTCAGTTCCTCCACAACAAAAGGTAATTTGGGGGCTCCGGGCAGCTGCCTATTCTGCTTATAGCTAGAGATGGTCCTGCTTGAGGATAAGAACCTTGCTCAAGGGCCCAAGAGTGATTTTACTACCCTGCCACTCATGGAATTAAAATCCTCTAACTTCCAGACATTGGCACAGAGCCAAATCCGCTGAGATACACACCACAATAAGTCAGCCTGTAAGGCTAGATGCTAAGCTTGTGCAGTCCTGCGGTGACATCACAGTCTTACCTGCCCTGTCTCCTTTTATGGTGGCTGAGTTATCCGACAAACCAGGTATCACTGCCTGAGGTAGCCAGGCTGGTCTCTGTGGTGCCTGACTGTATCCTGGGAGGAATGGAGCTGAATGGTAAGCAGATTGGGCTCCACTGCAGTCCCTAGCAATTTCAAGCAGATTAACATCAGAAAAATTACCATTCCTTTTACAATGTTTACGTAGATTGATTTTTCTTTAGTGAATCGATTCAGTGAAGGGGGATCTTGTTCACAAGAAAACCATAAGACCGTAAATTAGCCAGCATGATAGAACTATATATTATTCCACAGCTCCCTGCCCAAAGGTGATCGAGTGTAAAAAATTGGATGCAAAAACTGCAACGACAAGCAAATAGCCTGACAAGATGGGTAAATATTCCGGTACGGAAATGAAGGACTTTCTTGTTTGGATTTAAAAGGAATGTTTTGATAAATGGTTAATAGTACAGTTATATTTTCACCAAAGATACATTTTTTAAATAAAATCTGATAAATGCCAGGTGCTCTAGTGGCTTTGGGGAGGTAAGCCATTGGAGTTTTGAGATAGAAAAGACTGATGGGTAAAACACCACAAGATGTTCTACTGAACCGAAGAAGAAAAACAGTCCATTGGTCTAAGTTATTGTTTCCGTGAATCAGAACCTGAATGAGAAGATGTATGAATGTACTATCTGAATACGACAAACCACTAGAAGATCTCCACCATCAAACTGTTACTGAAGATCTCTACAGCAGAAGGTCATTCCACCGTCATACTCTAACTGACGGTCTCTAAATCAGAAGGTTTCTTCACCATCATACTGTAACTGATGATCTGTACACTGGACAGTCTCTCCATCATTGCACTGTAACTGATGATCTGTACACTGGACGGTCTCTCCATCATTGCACTGTAACTGATGATCTGTACACTGGACAGTCTCTCCACCACTGCACTGTAACTGATGATCTGTACACTGGGCATTCTCTCCACCACTGCACTGTAACTGATGATCTGTATACTGGACGGTCTCTCTACCACTGCACTGTAACTGATGATCTGTATACTGGACGGTCTCTCTACCACTGCACTGTAACTGATGATCTGTACACTGGGCGTTCTCTCCACCACTGCACTGTAACTGATGATCTGTATACTGGACGTTCTCTCCACCACTGCATTGCAACTGATGATCTGTACATCAGAAGGTCTTCTCTATTTCTAAATTCACTGCAAAAGATTGACAGTAAAAAGGAAAAGGATCTCGGTTAACATAAACCAGGGCAAACCAGTGTGACATACAATATGTCAAACAGAAATTTAATGTCATTTAATGTCAACTTTGAGCTTGACGGACAAGTGCTGAAATATCACCTCGACATGAATCATTCGTTTAGGCTCTTTGGCGAGTGACTGAGAGACACCAAATTTGTGCGTGAAGTGAGACATTTAGCAAGCTGCAACTTCACAGACTTCTAGCCTTGAGCTAATATAAAAACTTCCTAATTATCTATAACCATTAGAATCTGTTTCAAATGGTACTATCACAGATATTGTTAATGTGTATGCTGAGAGATTGTTTCATGTGACACTATCATAGATATTGTTAATATGTATGCTAAAATGCAGGATTAGTGCCAAGTCCTTTAGATTTATTTTCTAGACATAAATGTCAAGGATTTTAGAATTTTAATAAATATACGTATTTCCATTCCATGCCCAGAACTTCAAATGAAGAGCATTAGGACCCAGAATCTAAATGTCACATATCAAATTAAAATCAGTATCTTATTTTTCATTTCCATGGGACCTCATCCTACTCTGATGCTTACCAGGCTACTGTAAGATATCCCGCCGGGCATCACCACTCGCTCTGGGACACGGCACATCACCTTTAGGATGATAAGTCCCGGAGACACTGTACAAGCTAATAACCCATGTTTAGCAGGGACTTAGTTCCGCAGAGGGCACATCCGGTGATCACATCTACTCAGAAGAATACTGTGATCTATTACCTACCCTGAAAGGTCCCGGAACACCACGATAAAATACAGACCCGACGTCTGTCCACGAGCAGCAACACGGGCTAGCAAACTTCAGGGATATATGGTATATTATGTAGTCAGATATATCCAATATATTAATCAGAGAATAATCGTTGTACACGTTCCATTTACTTATCTGATGCTTTTATCCGAAGCAATATTATTGTTTTGAGAAGGCAGGAGCAAATAGGGATAAGGGCCTTGCTCAGCACCCTGGGATTCAAAGCCAAACATTCTGATCACAGCCACACCCCACCTCCATAGTAGATTATGTATGTAGAGTACGTTGTGGTGGCATGGTGGTGCAGTAGTTAGCACTGTTATCGCACACCTCTGGGATCAGGGTTTGATGTGTGTATGTTCTCTCTGTATCATGGTGGAGTTTCCTCCAGGTGTTCCGGTTCTCCCCCACAGTCCAAAAACACGCCGAGGTTAATTGGAGTTGCCGAACTGTCCGTACCACCCGACCCTGCTGATCGTGTCTCCTCCCCGTTTGGCCAGCAGGTGATCTCCACCCTGTCTCTTATTCTGCAGCCCAAGTGTGTTGACTAGACCGAGCATGTGGCTCAGAGATGGAGAACCTGCTGGTCGCGGGTTCAGGGCTGGCCTGCAATCACCCTCAGCTGTTTTGTTTTATTGGTTTTTGTTGCTCCAAGGGTCCACAGCTATTTTTCTCCGGTTTGGTTTGCCCTGCTTGTTTCCTATTTGATTCTGGTTTTTGTCCAGTGTATTCAGCCCTCTGCGTTACGCCTCCTAGTTTCTAGTTTCGGTGTATTTCAAGGTTCCTTAGTTTTATACTTGGTTAATTATAATCTGCCCCACCTGTTCCCTGATGTCCTTCTTGATATGTTAATTGGATTATGCACATGTCAGTGTAGCCTGAGAAGGGTTGGTGAAATGGAAATAATGGATGGATATTATTTTGTGCCATAAAGTTAGGCATCAGTAATATTTTTTCCCCCAAATTTTAAGATTTACATAACATTTACAGCATTTAGCAGACACTCTTATCCAGAACAACTTTTTTTCTAAATTTTTTTCTAAATTTTCTAAAATTTTTCTAAATTAAGGGACAGTCACCCTGGAGGAAGTTGGGGTTAAGGGTCTTGCTTAGGGACTCAATAATGGTAGCGCCAGAGGTGGAACTCAAACCCGCAATTTCTTTGTCCAGAGGCAAGCATCCTGACCTAAACATGTAAGTCATGCCTGTTTTGAAAAGAGACGTGCTCCGGACAGGCAGTTTGTGAAGTAAAAGGGAGGTCAAGCTTAAAATGTATTTACCATTGAACTACAGGGTGGGCCATTTATATGGATACACCTTAATAAAATGGGAATGGTTGGTGATATTAACTTCCTGTTTGTGG
>JABFEB020000090.1:413669-424606 GCA_019775895.2 Stomatorhinus ivindoensis | reverse complement strand
CCGCCTCGTGCCCACTGATGGACTGTCATCCCGTCCAGGGTGTCCCCCTGCCTCGTGCCCTGTGATGGACTGGCATCCCGTCCAGGGTGTCCCCTGCCTCATGTCCTGTGATGGACTGGCATCCCGTCCAGGGTGTCCCCCTGCCTCATGTCCTGTGATGGACTGGCATCCCATCCAGGGTGTTCCCCTGCCTCGTGCCCTGTGACGGACGGGCATCCCGTGCAGAGTGTCCCCCTGCCTCATGTCCTGTACTGCCTAGGATACACTCTAAGCTTTTCCATGACTCTGCTCAGAATTAGCAGTTAAAAGCTGGAGTCCAGCAGGTAAACTAACGATTTCAGCCTTAGTCTGTCTTACAACGCTGGTCCCTCTGAACATCGTGCACTATGAGGGGAGCAATCAAGTGGATTTGAGATCAAATGAAGCCTGAACTTTCACACAGAGCACAATGACCAGATTGTAGCCATCACATTCTGGTATTAATATGAACTCTTCTCGTTTTTCACTCTTACCTTTCATAACTTCAAAATCGGAAAGGGACGAGCCGCTCGGTCTTCATTGTGATTCTGCCCCTGCGTATCATGAAAGGTTTCTGTGGTCTCCTTAAGAAAAAGAAACATGGCAGGTTCCTCTGTGCGGTCTGAGCTGTGTTGGCAGATTCGGTCCTGTTGAAATAGCTCACATGCTGTGAATGGTGGCTGATCCCAGTGGATGCCGGCTGACCCATTCTCAGTGTGAATAAACGCTTCGTTACCTGAATTTAATAAATTCAGAACAGAAAAATACCTCAGTCTGAGGAAAATCCGGTGAGGCCTGTTAAGGCAGTCTGTGGCGCAGCAGTAGTCATGATCAGAAGGTTGCTGGTTTGAATCTCGGGGTTGACAGACTGATGCCACCATTGGCACCTTGAGCAAGGCCCTTAACCCCCAACTCCGGCGGTTCTGCATGTTGGCTGACCCTGCAATGTGATCCTCAAGCTCTCAGTTCTATATGAGTCTGTGTTTCTCATGGAGAGCAAGTGGTAGGCGAAAGGAATACCTCCCCACAGGGAGGAATAAAGAAATATTATCCTATTCTAAGACACTGGGCAATCAGACTCATCGGCTGAACTGAAGAGATAAGTAAATGTGCTCATTTTCCACCAAATATCATCCTGTCATCCTCTCTGCTGTGAGCCACATTCATCAGAAAGGCTACAGTCCACGTCTTCCGTCTCCCAGATTGGATTTGACCTTTGACCTTCGCCATTTGGTGACCAGAGAACGTGCTGATGCAACGACACAGTATGTCAAGAGTATCAATAGCCCCGGTGTTGCATCCCAAGACGTGCTTGAATTTCTGTCTTTGCAGGAAATTGCCACTAGCTCTGGCCCAGTCAAAACTCAGTGCTCTTTTCGTCCTTCATGAAGTAAACAAGAAAATGTCGCATTAGGCAAAGCTCTGGCTGTCTGATGGAAACTTCTAGAACTGTCAGAAATTAGGTCGGTGGAACCTACAGTACGTGATCTGGATTCTTACAGGTCCAAGGCCGTTTAGGAAATGGAGGTGAGATGTTCGGTCCTGTGTCTTTATGAGGAACGCGCGCACGCTGAGATGATCGATCGACCTCGGGTGGAGAAGTTCATCAAGTCTGGGAACAGTCGTTGGGATCATTTCAGTTTTTAATTACACAGCGGCGGAACGGCAGCGTGAGAAATCCGCTTTCTGGAGCGTGGAGGAATGACAGACAGAGGCTACGTGAGTTTGCAGACGAATCCTGTGTAGGCTGAGACACAACAAAGCCATCCTCTGCGATGTAAAAATCACTGCATACCTCCCTCTGGAGGCATGTGGAATCTGAGCATGTAAACCTGCCAGTGACAGGTTATGAGATCCTAAATTAATTAGTACTTTCTCAAGAATGAAGAACTGCTGGATGGATGTATTAAACAGATAGACAGAATTAAGCTCCGCCCCTAAATGTTATTTGCATAAGTCTAGATTTACAGTTCTTAAGTTTGTTTTACAACCACAAGTATGACTTATATAGAAAAGCAGATAAGTTGTTCATATTATAGAGCAGAGCAGCAGAAAGCTAATTTTTTCAATTTCAGTGGCACAGGGTATCTGGCTGCTAATTGGCTAGCTGGCATTTGATTCACAAGAAATGAACTGAGACATTAAAACTGGTGTAAATAACTACTGTCACAGAATGCAACCGGAGATATTTCTTTTGATTTTTTTCCATTCACTGTTTTGCACCCCCTAATCAAATGACACCCTAGACCTGCATCAAGGGTCAAGATACATATATATATATATACTGTATAGAATTAAAAAGACAGTGCTGTGTGTTACATGGTTATGTAATACATGATGCTATATATGATCTATGGTCATATATATTGCCAGCTTGCAGGATCAGAAAATATATATATAAATGTATTTGGATGGCAGAGAGTTGTGAAGTTCAAAGATGAGTCTGTAAAACAAACCGAGGTACAACATGGAATACATACTGTATGTTTTTTTTTAAATAATTCCATTTGCCTTGGATTTGAAAGTGTTTAAACGATTTGACATTTCAGGGTTACCAGATCCCAAAGCCATGGAGTTTGGTTATGGAAGAGAAAAGCTGGTCTTAAAACCACAGGGATTTGGGGGATCAACATGTCTTAGGTTGTAACTAGTCACCACTGAATGTTGCTTTCCAATTTACAGGAGAATAAAAATAGATTTTATGATCAAAGTAACAAAAAAGTGCTTGTGGTTTATCTTAAACAAACAAGCTGAAATTAAGACAAAAAAATGGCTGACTGTCAAACGGGTATTGAGGGGATTCAGAAATATATATTTTATCCATTAACCAATCAAGCAGCCTGGCAATCACAGGAACTTAAGATCTAAACGTAGAAGTTCTGCAAGCATCTGGGCTTTCCCGGTATTCTCACCTGCGAGGCACCACTGGGATTTCTGAGATGCGGTTTGATTGTCTGCTTTGTTTTTCCCGCAGGTTCTGGAAGGCCGAGACCATCCTGACAAGCGTTCCAGGCCCGCAGGCTGCTAACGGAGAACCCAGCTGTTAGATGTTTGCCTGCTGTGTTTATTGCCTGGACTTAAGGCTGGACTCCTATTCTTCCTTAGAACTATTTATATCAACATTCAGGTATATAAATAATACAGTAGAATAGTGATTTTTTTTTGTCATCCCCTGCATTCCCGCAGGGTGACCCGACTGCCTATCCCATCCTGCTCTCCGTGAAACATGCAGTGACATACAGTGTAATACTGAGAGCAGGCCTGTGGGAATCACAGCACAGGGTCAGCCAGCATGCAACCTCCCTGGCAGGGGTGGTTAAAGGATTTTTTAAGGTGGGGGACAGAAGAGGAGCCATACTTCATATAGAGGGGGCCAACCTTATTATTAGAAAATGGTATGTTTTGATTCGGTGAATTAGTACTCCCAGGGCAAATCAGCCGGGGGCCAGTGCTCCTGTGGCTCCACCCCTATATACACACCTAGTCCTTGGAGCAAGTGAAGGTTATGAACAGAGATGGATATTTCAGGTCCAGAGTACAAATCCAGACCAAGGTTTTGTTTCAACCAACCAGTTGAGTATAAAGAGTCACAGTCACAGATACTCAGCTAGTTGGTTGAAACAAAATCTTAGTCTGGAATGAATCACGCTCAAGGGCCCCAGAATTTGAACCACCGACCTTCTGATCACACATATAGAGCCCTAACCCTCTGAGCCACACATCCTTGCCCAAATGATGCAATAAAAATGCGACCTCTGCATAAAGACTCCTTTTAATAAGAGTTTGTTCTACACGGCTAAGTAATAGAGGGTATTTCTTATATATTTTATATATTAGATATTAACTTCAAAAGACAGATATCAAAGCACCTGCCTAGATATCAATTTCACAAATTGCATATCTCCTTCTAGCCCTTAAGCGGTTTCCGAGAATATCTGACCTGACAATAAAGGTTTTCTTTTCCCTCTGGGTTGTAAAATGGCATAACCAAGACCCAGGAATGTCTGGGAAGTCCCTGGTGAAATTTAGGGACTTTGCGGAGCTCTGGAATGACCTGCCAGACAGACTGCCACCATAACCATCCCCAGGTGAACATCTGAAGAGAAATGGATGGATGGATGGATTTTAAACTATGAAAAAAAAAGTTTGGTTTCAAATTTGTTGTGAATAAAATTCCCAGTTAACTCCACTAAGTTCTCATCATGCCAGTTGAAAGGTAAAAACCATGGAATATGCTCTTTTTTCTGTCAGACGCTGTACATAGTCATGCTCATGTATAGAAGACATTTTCCATAAACACTTCAAAAAGATTCGTTTTTTTTTAAGCAGCTGAGGAAATGATAAGGTAGCAAAAAGAACAGATAATGGGGGGAAATGAAATTATGGAAACACAGTATCAAGCATCAACCAATCCCGCTGACGCAGTGAAGTCCAAAACACCAGCATTGGAGGCCTCAGTGGCAGCTAAGATTAAACCAAGGCGTTGTTGCCTTTGAGGAACAACCCATGATGGACGGTACTGTCGACGGGCCGTCGGCTGTGGCGCATTAACCTTCTTTTATAAAATTCCTTCTTCATAATGCATTAGTGATATCTGCGCTAATTAACTACACTCTCTTCAGCAGTCTGGACAGAGACACCCCTGCAAACATGTAGCAGGACACTCCTTCGCATAACTTGAGCCGTGTGTTGATTTTCCCTGAATTTAGCATGCTATGTTTATAGCCCTCTGATCTGTATGCTCTGGCCTGATACATCAATATTCAGAACATGCCCAGACGAGAGAGGCACAGCTTATAAAACTTAACTAAGCGATGCACCTTCTTCTGACATTTTGGATGACCTTGCTTTCACCCTCAAAACATATTCACTTCTGTCCTCCATTCTTTGGAGAGTGTAAATGAAGGTTCCCTTCACATGTACAGTAGCTAACATGCATTTTGGGTCCAGCACTTTTCATTTTAAATCCTCATAATACACTTATTGTCATCATTGTTGCATTTTATCGTTATTGCCCGATTTTACTTTTTTATTTTCATTACATTTCAATCGTATTCCAATCTTATCTATCTATCTATCTATCTATCTATCTATCTATCTATCTATCTATCATCTATCTATCAATTTTATTTATTATCTATCATTTCATGCAGTTTTTCTTTGTATTACATATTCCCCTTTTGAACATAGTCCAGGAAGAAAGTGGAAAATGCATTTCACTGTACATGTAAAGTCTACGCTTGTGCATAAATCTTGAGCCTTTACACACATATGCTGACTGGCTCAAGACTCACCACTCGGGTGTGGATGGGTAATCATCACTGATCGTGATATAAATATATATCCGTTACCAGGTGTTCTTATTTCAGGAACGCTACAGGTGGGGGCTAAATTAAAGAACAAGTGAACCCTCTTTATTATCTTAAAAAATCCCTCAGTCCTGAATCGCTCTTGTGGAGGATCTGAGTGTCACACAAGAATTTATCAGCAGGCCAGACTGATGCAACGGAGCCGCACGAGTGTCCCGGGTGAGTCACCGGGAATTAGCATTGCTAATGTTGCGCTGTGGATCGCACTGCTGTTCGCCGTGTCTTCATTTGTACCCACTACTTTCCAGAATGCCAATGGGTTCACGTCTGTTTGTTATTTGCCTCGACACGGCCTCTATGTGAGGAAATTTGACCAAGCTAGAGAATATCAATGCCACCGTGACTTGTGAAAGGCTAGTCTACATATATAAGCAAATACTTTGAAATGAGGGCAATCGTAAGATTTTTTTAAGGTATAGGGCAATAATTGAAACAGTTGGGTCAACCCGATCGTTAGTCATTCATGATTAGAATCGGTGAGTGACAGAGGAGAGTGCTACTCTGGGGACCAATCAGCTTTTAGCAGAGGCAGTGGGCCTGTTGCCCTGGCCCTGTTTATGCCCCTAGTTTAAAGTCATAGTCACTCTTTTTACCCCCAGCTAGATTTTTCCAAGTAACTTGGCTGTGTTAGAAAATATCCGGGAAACTTTGGGCTGTGTAGAAATTTTGAGGACAGAGGGAGCCGCCTGAGAGCTGACAAGATGTGGTGTGAGGTGACCGATGTCCTATTCCGCCATCAAAGCTCCCCCCTGCCCCCCCCCCCCTTACCAATTACACTGCTGCTACAGCCTGCTCGGGGGGCTTATGGACCAGGTCCATCTTCAAGGCAGGCACTGACCGGCTAATTAGCGATGAGAAGACAGCCACCCCCACTCTGCTGCACCACCTGTGCTGGAAGCCGACATGGCCCCTGGACGAAGATTGCAAAGCTAAGGGCCATTTGGATACCATTCTGCTGGCTTACACAGAATCATTTATGAAAGCGACGCCTTTGGTGGAAGTTACAGACGTTTGTAAATGATTCCTAAGTCATAGAGCCCCCAGACATATGATATGTAATCTATAACCCATTCCTACACCTAGCTGAGTGTACCAAGATATTTACGAGCATGAAGCGAACCTCAGCCGATACTGAAAGGAAGTTAGGACACACCGCTTCCTCCTTTTAAAAGCATCTGGACTCTTGATGTAGGACTTGATTTTGGATACCAGAGTGCGGATTGAGCAGTAAAGAAGAGTATCAGTGGTGTATCGACAGGAGTCAGATTGAGATAAAAAAAATACTGGCCCAAAAACTTTGCCTTGAGGCACTCCCAGATACTTCCACAGGAGGAGAATCAGATCTGAGCTCAAATCTTTAAAGTGTATAAAAAAGGTAGCCAGAGGCAGCGTTTAACACCACTCAAACTACGCATTTGTGGGGGGGCTCCTTATATTCGGGCCCTGTTAGCCCCAAACAATCACTACCCTAAATTGCATAAATGTTTCATATTTAGAAGATACTGAAGCAGCATGTTCTGCTAACCTGCTAGCTAGCTTTGATTTTCTGACTCTATTCTCTAGCTAGCTTATGTGCAGGGGGTGGGGGGTCACTGACGTGACTTTTTGAGTGGGACCCCAGAAACAACAAACTGGCCCGTAGCTGTAACATAGGGGACACAGGGTTGTCAGAGGCTCAGGATGAGCTTCTATTGGATTTATAGAAAAGGTCTCGCAAATCAGCACTTTTTCAAACCGCACGTTTGTATCGTTGATTCTCATAACTGGCTTTGATGTCGCATTTTCAGATGGGAAGCTGGCGGCTTTTCGCATGACTGGCATTGACTCGGCAGTCGGGTCATCCAGCGGGAATGCAGGGGAGGACTGCGGGAGGCTAATTACGCTATGACATTAAATGCATTGATAGCTGACGACGCTCCCCTGTGCCTCCACACCTCTCTTTCTCTGGGCCCCATCCAGAGTCGCGGCCTGCGGATGGCTTAACTGTGTCCTATGTTAACTGGAAGAAGAAGCATATTGTCTAGAAATGCAGGTAAAGTGAAGGTCATCAGTCAAAGGCCCTTGATCTAGACAAGGGCCTAGAGTCTTCCGGACATCATTTCAGCCAGTCTGATTACAAATAAAATTAAATTGCAGCATGGAGAAGAGAAAAAAGATATTCATGAAAGACCCCTGCAGGAATCTTTATTTCTGTGGTTCAGATATTACGCCACATACAGTATGTTATAACAATTTTGTTATAAAAGTGAATTACGAGGGAGGAAAACAACTGTCATTTCATTCCTAATGTAATAAGGTTATGATCGGATGCTATGCCTTTTGGCTTGTCGGGCAGCAGTAGTTTACTTACAGCAGATCACTTATTCAACCCAAAACACAACGTCTCACTATTGTGATTTGATCATTTTCAAAAGGCTTCGTTTAACAAGTTTGAGTTTTCAACCTCTATATAATCTCCGATTGACTTGGCTATGACCTTTTTTGCACAGGATTAAGTAAGTCCTGGATTAGAGCTTTGACGCTGGTCATCATGGGTACCCCTAGGTTCCGGAATAAATAGATTGATTGTTGTGGTAACCCTGATAAGGACAGCTTAGTGTCAGGAGGAACGTTAAAACCGTGCCTCTACTCTTAGGCCTTATTCTTCTTGGGGCTTCTTCTGCTTCGGCCCTGTGCGTCTTAGCCAGGAATGAAGTACGTGTGATTCAGTGACTGGGCTAACATGCCAGACAAAGGTAGAGCGTGATCCTCTCTTCACCGAGCACAGCGGTGGGTGAGATCTCTGTGCGTCAACATTCCTGCGGGGAGCGTTGGCCTCTGAGGACATTCCGGGCCCTCCGCTGCTTCTCCCCAGAGACCACTCATCCGCCTCACTGCGCCCGGGCTTCTTCCGCAAGGCGGGGTTCGCTTCCTCATAGCTGAAGGATCTGGGTGCATCGTAGGTGGGAGGAGGGGAGGAGGTTGGGTGGGATGTCAACACCCCTGCACAGGCGCAGAGCAGAACAAACAATGGCGAACTCAAAGTGACTCCCCCCTGCCCCCCAGGGATATACTCTGTCTTGGAAAATGGGACAGACGTATCTTCCAAAGCCCAACTTGGTACCAGGAGGTGACACTTCATGAATGCTGACCCGGTAGGGGAATAAGGCACCTCGACGCAGGAAGGTATTATTCTGATCCACTTCAGTGAAGAATAATCCTGAAGCCACACGTAATCGTGTTCCGTGATCATTCACCACGCATCTGGCATTTAAACGGAGTACAGTGAGATGGTGATGCATCACTGCCCAATTAACGTGACCCTCAGCATGCCGGTTTCCAGCAACCTAACACAGGCTCTTCACCGAATATGCAATCCGACAGGAGATTTATAAACTTTTCAATTGCAGTTGAGTGGAATGAAGATGATTACTCCCTTTAATCTTTTTATAATCTCAAAAATAACCAAACAGAATTAAAATTAAAATTACAAATGATGTTTATACTCTTCTGGATTGTCTGATATAAATCAGGCTTAACTTCACATGCCATCCTCTTTGTCATTAACATCTCATTTCAGGTGCACCAGCTAGAATACATCCCATGGATTGGGGTTCTCAAGACTTCATATGCATCATGGAGAATCCCCTTTAGTCTATAACTAAATAAACCAGTCTGGAAAGACAGAGGGTGTGTTTTAGACCTGCAGCATTGTGGGTAATATCTCTAAAAATAAATTGCAGTAAGGACCTTTTGTTCAGTGTTTAGGACTATTGTGGGGCCGCATTCATGTAAAGTGACGCTAAGCTCCCTTGAACTTTTCAAAATTATCCTTCCACTTGTTTTCTCTATAACAAAATGCAAACGATCGCATGTTTGTTGGACAGCAAGTTTTGGCATCAGGCTGCATGTGTTTTGCTGTACCTGCATGACAGGGGTAAAGAGAACCTACCCTCTTGTTTCCATGGTAATGATTCATATGGGAGGGGCACTCTGGGTATAGTAAGTTAGCATGTCTTGTCTTTTCGTTGTATGTTTGTTCCTTCCTACAGACGGCCGCAGGTCTTTGTGTTCAGATCAGCTTTCCTCGTCCAACTCTAATAGCAGGCGCGGGCTCAGTCCTCAGAGACCCCCCCATTCTCTACCTCCCCCCCCCACCCCTCCTTATGGGCGAGTTATTTACGCATAAGATAATCATTCTTCCTGTCAGGCCTCTTAAAGGATCTTCCAAGCAGAGACAGCCGTGCCGCTATTTATACAGTGCTTCCATGCTCCTTCAAGCGTGGGCTTCTGATGAAGCGCAATAAGCCTGAAGTTTGGAAAAAGGCACCCGTTTCCTTTCACTAAGTGGCATTTATTTTTTTTTACAATCTGATGTGCAGCGGACCAGTTTCTTTGAATCAGCATTGCCTGGGATGGGAATTCAGGCATTAGTTTCAGGCTTCCTGTACTTCTTGTACCATACCTCTGGGTAGCAGTGTTAACTGTTAACTGTAGAGTCACAAGACCTGGCCGGTATCATAAATGAGGGTTCATTTGCCATCGTACATGCAAATAGAGGTAAGAGTGATGTTTGGGTTCGGAGTACAGGGTCGGCCACCTACCCAGCGCCACAGGAACATCTTTCAAGCGGGTAAGGGCCTTACTTAATGTGACTGTTCTTCACAGGAAATAGTTTGCGTTGGTGACCTTTGAGCACAAGCACAGGGGCCAAAACCTGCTGAGCCACACACCATGACAACTTTCTTCAGCTTCACCGTGGACTTCACTACCCAGAATGCAGCCTGACTCCAGGCTGTTTTCATGCATAGGGGATAATTAAGGTCAACAAGGGCTCCTCTCAAAAAGGAACGATGAAACCAGAATCAGATGTATTATAGGCATCAAAGCCTATTATGCCTAATTACTGACATTAACTTAATAGGATATTTAACCCTACGTCAGCATGACTGTAGCTGGAGCTTATTTCAGATCTGCTGGAGGTCAATGTCCCACAAGATTCCAAAGGTAAACACATTTAAACATCAGTGTATTTTAATTTTTCCAATTTTTAAAGTAAGAATTTCATCTATCCATCTCCATCCATCCATCAACTTCAGCATTAGGGGGGGGGCTGTGGGGGTGCAGCCATTCCAGGCCATTATAGGACATAAACACTCACACACACTGACACACACAGACACAATACCCAAATTTCCCAGAATAGCCAGAGGTAGCCTTTGCAGTGCAGGGAGGACATGCAGACTCCGCACACACAGCCCCAGAGCTGGGAATCGAACCCTACATTTTTGATAGCGCAACCTATTGTGACACTTTGAATCACTGTTCTTAAATCACCCCTAGTGCCCTGTAATGTATTAATATCCAGTCCAGGGTGTCCCCTGCCTTGTGCTCTGTAATGGACTGATATCCAGTCCAGGGTGTCCCCTGCCTTGTGCTCTGTAATGGACTGATATCCAGTCCAGGGTGTCCCCTGCCTCGTGTCCTGTAATGGACTGATATCCAGTCCAGGGTGTCCCCTGCCTTGTGCTCTGTAATGGACTGATATCCAGTCCAGGGTGTCCCCTGCCT
>JABFEB020000090.1:399266-409377 GCA_019775895.2 Stomatorhinus ivindoensis | reverse complement strand
CCCCCCCCCCCCCCCCCCCCCCCCCCCCCCCCCCCCCCCCAAACAGAAGTCGGCTAGACTTTGTTCCAGGACAAAGAAAGGTCCCTTACAGGTGGCATACATTGGGGTGGGGCAACAAGGGCTGATTGGCCAGCTCCTTTGTCAATCATGGATTTGAAACATATCATTGGCTAATGACAAGGTTGCCCCACCTGCATGAATTATGACCCTTTTATGCCTGCCACTTAAAAAAAAAAGCAAGAATTGCCCCTGCTCAAATGTCAGATCGGCAGATATAGCCTGTCAGCCCAAGTGAGATGCAATGGACAACACTTAAATACGATAAAACCTACGATAAAATGTGTGTGTGTGTGTGTGCGTGTGTGTGTGTGTGTGTGAATTATATAATATTGGAGGATTGAGGATTTGTGAGGATTTTTCAGGTTGAGCGGTGGGCATATTCTTTTCCACAGGCGTCAGGGTCTGGATCTTCATTCTATAGCGTTGTGTCTCCTCACTCCTGGGAGAAAGCAAATATGAATGTTATATCCATTGTTATATTTCCAAATGCTATCTCTCTCCTCCTGAAGATCAGTGGTGGAGGAGGTGGGGGGGGGGGCGTGGCCCAACACCCCCGTCATGTCCGGAGCGCCGTTCCCGCACAGAATACTAAGAGGGCAGAGTGGAGGAAGTGTCAGAGAAGCGAGGGAAGAATTTACTGGAGAGGGAAAGGAGGAAGAGCAAGCATGGAAGGAAAACTGAGGGGTAGGGAAATGAGAAGGATGTCAAAGAAAATGAGAGGTAGAACGAGAAAGAGGGAGAGTGGTAGAGTGTGAGTGAGAGATAGAGGGAAGTAGAATGTGAAAAAAGTAACAAACAGTGGTAGAGTGAGACAGAGAGAGAGGTACAGTGTGTGTGTGTGTGTGTGTGTGGGAGAAGAGAGTGAGAGAGGAGAGAGGTAGAGTGTGTGTGTGTGTGGGAGAAGAGAGTGAGAGAGGAGAGAGAGTGAGAATGGTAATTAAACGATGGCAAGAGAGATGTTTATGCAGAAGTACGAGGAGAGCCTCAGGAGTAAACCAGCCCAGCATGTAGCCTCATTTACTCACAGATCAGTAGTGCATGTGAAGTAACTGAGCCACGTCTGATGCACACCTTTTACCTGAAAGGTTACTGTCAGCTCCCCTGTCATGGACTGCCATCCCATCCAGGGTGTCCCCTGCCTTGTGCCCCGTCAAGGACTGGCACCCCTCCACTCCCCATGACCCTGTCCTGGATAAGTGGTTATGGATGGATGGATGGATGGATGGATGGATGGCTATGGTGCAATCACTCAAAAATCTGATCTCAATAAGGACTGAAGGAATTACCAATATATGTGGATTCAGCTCCTCGGGAAAATCCTGGATGCTGACTGGATTTTGACAAAACAATACAGTGAACTTTTAAGGGCATTTTACCGGGAATCAGGGTAGCACTGGTCAGTGGCAGCTGCAGTGAAATCGCCTGGGAGAACTGGCTATGGGTCAGATCATCTCAGCACTGCATGCAGACCCCTGCAGGAAGCCGTCATGTTATCAAAGAGCCACCAAGTCAGATATAACATCAGAAGAGAACTTCTCGAGGGGTTTACAGCCACAGCCCCAGCTCTTTCTAACCTTCTTCCTGCTTCACTGATTGACCAATGTATTTTTTTGACCTTACTAACATATGTAGTTCTCCTACTTCTATGAAACGTATAGGCTTGGCCTTTAACAGGTCATTTAATTTTAATAGTTTCTTCACCTATAAGTTTCATGTGCAGAAGAAAAAAGTGTAATATTGAGACGTGAAATCATACTTAGACAAGGAACATGTCAAGGTTTATATCATTAGGCGAAACGTCTATCGGAACATTTTGAATGTATTAAATCCATCTATAGACAGTGAGTGTGTGGCGAGTGGCTCAGTGCTGTGATCAGAAGGTTGCCAATTTGAGCTTGGCCTCAAAAGACCAGTCACATGTCCGTCGGCCGTTGAGCGAGGCCCTTAACCCCCAGCTCGAGGGTCACTGCGTGTTGGTTGACCCTGCGCTGTGACCTCCAAGCTATGGAGAGTAATGCCGGAGAAGAGCCTCAGTGTACTTGTGCAAATAAAGGATTTTTTTATTGTAAGTGTGGTAAGAAAGAAGGCCCAAGCTGGATTTCTTGTTTAGCTGGACAACTTATTGGATTTAAGGTAGTCTTGGCTAAATGTAAGTGTAAATTGGGCCCCGTTGTTAAAAAAAGTTTAATCTGGATCAGAATCTATATTTTGCTATCTAGGATCAGGTAATCATCATACTTTTGTGCTGGTTTTTTCAAAGCAACTTTGGACTGGATTACCCTCATCCAGATACAAACTTTTCAAGATTACCAAATCCAGCTTACTAGTGTTCTTAATGGAATGATATATCACGATGAGGCTACTAGCTATATAAAGAACAACAGGTAGAATAGCCGGTGGGGGGGGGGGGGGTCACTTTAAGTGTTGTTTATTTGAAGAGACAGAAAACAGCACAATAAAGCAATGCAAACATCACCGTCTATTTTCGTTTTCTTTTAACAGTTTTGACCCCCCCTCACCTGACCCACAACAAACAAAAATAAACAGATATATATGATTTAAAAATACATTGTTGATATTTGGGGAGAGACCAACTTTTTGAAGCTCTGGATGTGTTTGAAAATATTTTTGACTGGGTCATCTCTGGTGATTGTTTCATTGTAATTAATATGCAATGAAGAATGAGAAATTAAAACATGTTTGAAATTGACAGCTGGGGGATTATTTATGGGGACAAATTCTTTTTTTTTTACTTTATGAAAGGCTTAATCTGTATCCTAATGTGTATGTTATCTTCTTTATCACTGTAATGGTGAAACAAATCAAGCGCAAAATATAAATAAATGTACATATACTATACAATACAAATTTTGTACTATTTGATCAATTTTATTACATTTTGTTCCTGAAATCCACCCTGAATCCACCCATCTGCTGGGATCAGGGTAATCCTTTTTTCGGATCAAAGATATCTCAATCAAGTTTTGCGAAACAGATACTGAACGTTTGACCCCGATCAGAACCAAGATTGGATTACATGATCTAATCCGATTTTGGAATACTGTATTTTTTTTTGAACAACCCATTTTCAAGATTTGGTCCAACCCGATAGCTGAAATCCAATGAGATTACTTCTGAACAACCGAGCCCTGGGGTACCTTAAGCACCACAAGACGTTTGACTAAGCAAGACATCCTGTCTTGTGATACAGGCCCCAGGTACTTTTCATATAAAATCACATCCCTATAAGTTTATAAACACAGGGGTTGTGGCTCTTGGTCTTGAACGTAGCAACTGCAGCAGATTTCCTGATCGTTCTCGGTAAATGAATCTCACTCACTTATTTCACCGGGTCATTCCCGTGGCTGTTCCCTGGTACCGGGGCAGGCCGATTCCATTATTCAGCGCACCGCGAGCCCCCCCATCTCATTTTAATAAGCGTGTATGAGGTGTGTCACGGTAATGGTTGGTCATTATAAGAACGCGCACAGGAAAACAGCACAGCTCACTGTACTGGAAAAAGGAGGGAAAACCTCTACAGTGCTACAGTCCAAGCGGCGTGCATTGAGGTGCAGTAAAATGTATCCAACGCTGCAGACCTGTATATCAAATCTGAGGCATAAATGTTACATTCCAAAAGCACTAAATGGCAGTATTATTATTTTGCTCTTTCCCATGACATACTGTACAGAAACTATTCATCTACCTTGCATGACATTTCTGTGTCGATGCGGTGAAAAAGCATTTATGCCCTTGTTAAACCACTACAACCACTAGGTGGCGTTTCTGAGCACTGGGAAATTATGGCGCTTCAGGTAATGTTCTAAAAATAAATCCTTTATGTGAAGCAAATTATTTATAAGGTGTACTACCTTGGCAATGGGCTGTATAATCCTTCATATTTAAACAATTAATGGGAATATTTTCTTGTGATGTTATGTGGGTTCGCACGTGCCATTGGGAATCCTGAAGAACTAGGAGGAGGGGATTAAAGGTTCTGGAGCAGCGCTTTCCTGGGTCAGATGTCAATATTGACTTTATGCCACCTAAATAATAATAATAATAACAACAATTTATATCTAAATTGCATATCCATCACAGGGCACATGCAGGTACACTGTCCCGGGTGTCGAGGAGCAAAGGACTCAAGGACAGGTGTCAGGAGACCTTACAAAAGGGGCTTTCGTAACAAAACAGCATCAGGGATACAAACAGGACCACATGGGTCAAAACGGGAAGACGCAAGCAACAAGCAGCAATGGAACGACGTTAATGATCGAACTGGAGCACACAAGACTGGGAAGCACGTATATATGGTACTAATGAGGGAATGATACAATTCAGCTGCTGACATTTGCCACGTTAGGACTGGGAATTATGAACAGGACACAGCTAGGAAGAAAACAGGAGGATTCTGGAGGACCAGCAGCGACCCCTGCTGGTCACACTGGGGGACGGACAGGACAGGTCATAACACCAATTAACTGATTGCCTTTGAGGAGACAGGAGTGTCCAGAGGAAACCTGTGTCACATGCACACACACTCACACACACGCGCATTTCAGGAATACCTATCCTTATGGGGCCCTCTCATTCACTTCTATGGGAAAAACTACCTTAACCCCCACCCAGCCCTAACCATAACCATAAGTAACCAAGCAAAATACAGTTTTTTCATTTTTAGTTTTTTCATAGCAGTCACCGATTTTTATAAAATTGAGTTTTCCCTAATGGGGACAAGGAAACCGGCCCCCGTAAGGTAAAAAAACAGGGTATTCATCACGTTGTGGGGACATTGTGTCCCCACAAGTATAGGTATACCTACTCACACACACACAAACACGCACACACAGAGACAAGGCGTGATTCAAATCCCTGCTGATGTGAGCAGCAGTTATTTCACTATAGATATATCCTCTACTTTAATACCCTTCTTGCAATTATTAGCATCAACTTAATATTCAAGAATGCAGATTTCCATATTTTTATGGATTCTTAACTTGCTCATTCCACCTCAGCACAGGCTGTATAATTACATAATCATATTACACAATTACATATAATTACATATACCTGATGATCAACAACCAACTTCATTTCATTTGTTTAATTAGTTTTCCTTAAAACAAATCACACGATTTCATAATCTCTGGTTAAAACAGCAGCTATTCATCTACAGTATGATTTTCTTTCCACTCAAAAGTATTCATTCGTAAACATCTGAGCAAATAACATTTTGGTCCATAGAAAGTCCAAAGTACTTTGCCCTAGATTATTTAAAGCAAGTAAAATTAGTGAGGCAATTAATGAAATTAATTTTACCTCAAAAATCTCTTGTAAAAAATATATTATGGCATAAAATTAAGCCATATTTTTTAAAGGTTGGTTCTATATATACAGTACATAGATATATCTGGGCTTCATGCCAGTGATCATGCACATTAGTCGTGGTACACAGTGGTCCACTTTCAGATCCCATAGTTTCCCATTTCAATCATTTTTTATACCTTTTGACATCTTACTGGTGTAATTTATATAATTAGGCATTTTTGTACATATATGCGTATTACAATAAAGGCGGAGAATGAAGCCACGGACATAATTCTTTGAAGTTATTAAGCCAAACATACATGGGGCGTCGTGGGGTTTGTTGAAGAAAAGAACAGCTTGTTCAAAGGGTCTCTAAACCAATTGGTTTGACTTATAATGGAGTCCGCCTTCGCACTAAGAGTCAACAGCCTTTTCAGTGTGGCCCCCCAGGCTGCGGTCGGGGCCTCGCGAGCGTAACATGTCACTTTGAGGCATCTTTTATATGCCTGTTCCGTTTTTCTTCCATTTTCCCCGCCTGTGTCTCCACTGGTGTTCAAAGGACGTTGGAGAACTTCAATGAGTCAGCAGGCACGTCAGTCATTCCCTCTCAATGGTAATGACCCACGGAGAAGAAGCCTGGGCCCTTTCTCAAATCCAGGAAACTATTTTGTCAAAAAGTTCTGCCAGAGTGCATTGTTATTTATCTAAGTTAAAGCACAAAAGAAACAACACACACACACACACACACACATGCGTTTGTAATTATATCTTTGTGGGGACTCACCATTAATTTCTATGGGGAAAACTCTAATCCCAACACGGCAACCTTAACCCCTTCCCAGCCCTAACCTTAACCATAATTAACCAAACAAAATACTACACTTTTTACATTTTTTACTTTTTTGATTGTATTGACAGATCGATGCAGGTGGAGTGGGGTCTCCGAGGTTAGGGATGTGTACCAGCAACTGAAAGGTTGACATTAGTCTACATCCAGCCCTGCAAGTAGGCCCTTCAACTTACAGGTAAATTTGGTAGCAGGATTAGCACTCCAGCAACCAGAAAAACTCACACTGCTTCAGTGGGACCGGTGTGGTGCTGAGGTATCGCCTGCCACATGGCTGCACTCAGGTTCTCATCCCTGAGGTGGTTTTTCGTGTGGTGGGCGTGGCAACGCACTGTAATCAGTGCTGCTCCTTATCTCCTCCTACAGAAACAGGTTTTTATTACATTTGGTCCCTACAATGAAATATAAACCTAATACACACACACACATACACACAACATTATTGGCTTAAGGCTCACCTCTATTCAGTCAACATTCATTTTTAGATCCTGACAGCCAATATTCAATATACAGTAATCATATGACTTTAATGTCTTTAAATTTCAAAGTCACAGGTTCAAGTGCAGGGGCATACAGAGGGGCAGGACCATAGGGGTACTGGCCTCAGTTGAAAGCTGATTGGCTGCTGGAGTGCCCCCCACCCTGTCACTTCACCGATTCAAAACATATCATTGGCTAATGACAAGGTTGCTCCAATTGTTTGAATTATGGCACTTTTCATGCGCACCATTATAAAAAAAAATGCTAAAATTTCCCCCGCTCAAATGATAGGTGAGCTGATCTGGCCTGTCAGCCTGAGTGAAATGTAATGGAGAACAGAGGAACCTCACTTTCCCCTTTACTCTCTGGAACTGTCCTTACCCTCCTGCCACCTTCCGAAAATAGTGGTGGCTTCTGAAAGTCCTTGTACGTGTCATCCAATCTGTGTTAAGTACTATCAAAAGACAGGAATATCACCATGTCATGGTATGGACTGCCTGTTTATTAAGACACGCCACATCTGAACATTCCGGAACTTGTAGGTCTGATGTTATTATCGCTCACCCCGAAACAGATCTTCCCGCTACTCATCCTGAATCTGTCTGAAGTGTATCGACGTCGCTCTCAGATCATCGCGTCCCCGCTGAAGGTTTTTTCTGCATGATCTTTGAGGGGTAGCTCAGATTTAGAACATATATTTCTAGTGGCATACAAATCGAAGAATATATTACAGAATTCTGTGGATTAGTATTTATTTGAAGGTGGCACGGAGAAGGTGCACACATCTGTGGTGTTTCCAGTCACCGAGGTTCTGCACAGACAAAAGAGCGTTTCAGGATACATTTCACTGCACGTTGTACCTGTATGACTATGCATGTCACAATAAAAAGAATCTTGATCTTGATTTTGAAGGTGTAAAATTAAATAATCATTAATGGGAACACCAAACTATCAAAGGAAAAAAACGCTCAAACATTTAGAAAAAAAAAAGTTTTTTTGAGAGTTTTGGTGGCAAGTCGGAAAAGAAGTAATTCACAAAACTGTAATGGAAACAATTTGATTAACAAATCTGATAATGATGAGATCTTCTCGAGCCACTAACTCATGTGAAGTTCGCTCCGCGCTAAAACGTTAGACCTGGATTTTAATCTCATGGGACAGTGGCAAATATGATTCGCGTGACATCCATTAATAGAAACACACTCTATTTGCAATTTCTCTTTGTTGACTGGCTTATAATTTGCATAAACTTTCATGGAAACACAGCTATTATCTGTGTGTGAGATTTCCATGCTCCCTGTGATGCGTGTGGCGTCTCCAGGTCTTGCAGCTTCCTCCCACATGCAGTTATGCAGTTTGGGGAAATGGCATGTGCATCCTGGGAGGGGATTTCATACCCCCCCGCCCCCGTGGTCCCAAAACCAATAAGCAGTCAGAAGACAGATGGTATTTATTTGAACAGGCACATGTTACGACATCACATACATTGTTCACACACTGCTAATCCATTAAGAATTTCAAGAACATGTGAACATGTGACATAGCAGGGACAGCTAATTCAGCACCTGAGAGCTGCTTGGGGGTGGTATCTTGCTCAAGGCATCTCAATGGTACCTTGCTGGTTGGGGATTTGAACCAACAATCTTTCAATTACAAGCGCACTTCCCTAACCATTAAGCCACCACTGCCCACCAGTAAAGAAGATGTGGTACTGACCTCTCTCTAAGCAGTAAATTGGATGCATGGCGCATAAGATTTGGGGGTAGCTAGCAGAAGGTGCCACAAAGGAACCCGCCACTCAAACCCCTAGCAGAATGCAGTAGCCCTGAGGCAGTGGTGGCCGATCTTATCCGCAAAGGGCCAGTGTGTATGTGGGTTTTCACTGCAGCTACCTAACTAGGTCACTAACTAGAGGACTGATTGGCTGAGAGTCCTCACACCTGGCTTTGAACAGATGACCTACAGGTTATCCCAAAACCCTGCACACACACCGGCCCTTTTGCCCTGAGGGGTCGTCCACCTACCTTGGCCTGGAAGCCTCATGATGCCACAATTTAACAAAGCAAGCTCTCCTTTTTCCAATATTATATCAATCTGAGAGATTAAATCCCTAACATCATCCCAGTGCATTTCCCATGTTTTAATTAAAAGACAAGTGGACTCTTGAGACAGCACTACTCCGGGGAAGGAAAGAATATGTTTAGAACTTCTGGTCATATGACTGAATACTGGCATTTATGACCAGTGAGATGATCTGATACAGGCTGGGTGGCGAATGACAGGGTAGTTGAGGGGCGGAGTCTCCCCTTCAATCGTAAGAGGGGCGGGGCAAAGTCAGCTGGGGCAAATCAAGGTGAATTCTTATATTTTTCCTTACCACTCTTCCGGAGATGGTTGGAGGCCACACTCAACACCCAGTGTTAATCCCATTAATAGCTACTAACTACCTGGTTATCCTGGTTTTGTATCCATTATCTTTTTAATTTTATCTCACCCTCAGCTCACACGATGTGCACATGTAGCAGAGTTAATTAATACTTTATTGAACTTCTGTAAAACTTTCTCATTTATTCTAATTATTTATTATTATTGTTATTATTTTTTTAGTGAACAATTTAGTTTTGTGCATAGAAATTACTTTTATATTATTATAAGTAGTAGGCTATTAGTTATCGGAGGGCATTTGTTTCATTGGCAGATTTATAAAAGGTTCCTTTTGTATATTGTTGCGGGTGGGGCACTTTAGTGAGATGCGCACCTTAAGTCATCTCGCTGGTTCCCGGCTGCTTGGGAGTTGTGCTGGTAAGACGTGTTTTTATTTTTTTTTATAGTGGCTTTAAAATTAATTTGTAATCGTACAACTGTGTTTTCTATGTTATTTTATAAGGGTGTAATTTTTGTAACATTTAACTCGTGATTGATATATTTTATTGTAAAAGTACTTGTTTGGAAAGTTGGTAAATGTATTTTTTTTTTGCTGTTGCGGCCTCAGCTGAAAGAAAGCACGCGTCGTTTTAGGGCGCGCTCCCCCTGCTATATGTTACAGTAACCCATCGTTGCTGAGACGAACTTGATGTGGCCGCGATCCTTTCACAACCGTCTGAATGCCGCCACACATGTTCGCTCTTAAAATTAAATCCCAAGAGGATGTGCAGGATTTAATGGCGGCTGATCGCATCGACGGGCCCTTGCAATATTCATTCGGCCCTCAGGCGTCATCCTGATGCTGCCCCCTCGAGCAAGATATTCGACAGAAAGACCAACAGCAGAATGTGCAAGTCTAGAGAAGGCCAAATTTGTTACTGAGTAAGCCACGGACAAAACAACATAGCAGTGATATCAGCATTAATCTTAACGAAATGGCAAATATTTGAGAATTCACTACACCTATGAAGGATAAGATGGATGGATAAT
>JABFEB020000090.1:388765-399166 GCA_019775895.2 Stomatorhinus ivindoensis | reverse complement strand
TATCAGCATTAATCTTAACGAAATGGCAAATATTTGAGAATTCACTACACCTATGAAGGATAAGATGGATGGATAATTAATCATTTTAATTAATAATTGTATTGTAATAATTACAAGTTTTGAGTGGACTTTTGGAGTGGAAGCTTATGGACTGAGGTTCCAGGGTCCTAGGGCCCCACGGGTTCTGTCCTGTAATAATAATAATCATACTTCATTGAGCCCCATGAGGAAATCTCTTTTCTGTCTACCCCATCATGCACTCCATGATACAGAGACACATATGCAGGTGAGAGCAAGCTTGGCAGTGAATCGTCCAGTCGGAAACACAGAGGCTTTGCCCACTAAGCCGCTCACCGGCCCCCAAGGATTCACCCTGATTCGCTTCAGAGCGGCACCCTGGGTTTAGAAAGTAAACCATCGCCAGGATCCAGGTTCTGAGCCGCAACGGGGGGGTCTTCGTGTCCCCCCCACCCCCAGCTGAGGCCGAAATGTGGATCCCAAGCACATGCATATTGCAACACCGATGATAACGCAACTCTAATCTATTCATCTATGTATAGGGTTTTTTTGGAGATAATGGATAGATGAGTATTTTTTTAAAGCTAGTTTTCCGACTTTAGATGAAAGAACGATATATTTCAGTGTCTTAAGACGTGCTAATCTGGGAAATACTTTCAGTAAAGCAAATCAATCATGGCATAATTAATGCATAAAAAAATGATCCAATCCATCCTGAATTAATCAGCATGGATTAATAAGGACACCGTCTAAGGAACGTCGAAGAGCACCGCTGGGGCAGCAGGGTATCGGAAGGTGTAGTGCAGCCTGTTCTCCATAATGGACAATGAAGAGCATCTCCTCAACACCTATACACTGACTCACCTCCCCGAAATGCAAAACTGTGGCTCTGAAACAGCCTTTTCCCCAGGCAGGTCTATTGTCGAATAGCACTGCCCGACCCCCCCCCCCCCCCCTTTAAGTTCCGTTGCCCATTTTGGCAGTCACATGGTCAGAGGTCCCTGGATTATTTGAGTTGTCAGAGACCTGCCTACTATTTTCTACAGTTGTGTCGTTGTCAAGGGGGCGGGGGGATAAAAATATATTAATATTATTCCACAAGGTTAGTCAAGGCCCCTCATTCGCCCCTTTTCAGCCTGTGCATTAAAGCACCGCAGCATTTTGTACAAACACGTTACATATTTCTGTTCTATTTATTACTTTGTTTTTGCACTATGACCCACACAACTGAAATATAATCTGTGTCAAATAGCTTAAGATAACAAAAATGACACTTTGACTTGACTGATTTACCCACTGCGATGCAGCTGTTCCACACCACCTCTTCTAAAGACACCTGTGTTGTGAATCGACATCAAACGTACATATGAAGGACTCCCTCGGCTTATTTAATCTTGTCTTGCAACCAGCCCTCCATCCTCTGTACGTTCGTCCAAACACTGTGCTGCCGCGTTGCTGGTATTTGAAGACGAGCTTTAGATGAACTCTGCCGTCCACCCGTCCATTTTCTGTAACTGCTCGTCCTAATCGTGGTCGCAGGGTTTGGGAGCCTGTCCCAGTGTCTCCGGGTTCAAGTCGGGGAGCGACCCAGGATGGGGCACCAACCGACGCAGCAGCTTAATTCACGTTTTTTTAAGAAATGCTGATTTGGACATGGAACAGCACCTGGAAGATTCCTCTCTGGGATAAACGACAATAAAGAATCATTATATGTAGCTTTGGAGTGACAAAAATAAACAGCAGGCTTTGTTGGTCCACATAAGTTCGTCCAAACTACTTTGAATTCAGCCTAAGAACGGCTTCCGTTTCATCTAAAAATGTGCTGAAATTAGTCTGGCGCCGCAGTCTACCTCAGAGACTGATAAGCATTCAGCACAAGTGCTCCCTCACTTCCATTGGTTTTCCTCTCTTCGCCCTTTTCTGTTTGTCTTTTCTGATTTAATAGAAGCCTGGTATCAATTAAGCAACACCTGCTAGGTATTTGCAGAAAAGGAATAATTATATGAGTGTGTCAGGTTTTTTTTGGGTTTGCATTCGTATTAGTGGATCAGGGGTTGAAGGCAAACTGTGTGTGTTTGATTTGAAAAACGTCTTTCTTTTTTTGTGGGTTGGTTTAATCATGGGCTGGGCCCCATGTTGGGAGCGCTGGGCTGTTTGTTTGGCGACATTAAACGATTCAGGTGAGGGGCCTCGAAAACGGGCGCATCGATCTACTGGGAAAATGAGTAATTGAGAAGCTCAGGTGAGATGACTGCAGATGCCTAATTTCCCAACTGCTCGGCTATGTGGACGTCCAGGAGGGCTCCGTTGCTGTCATTGTTTGGATCTCGGGCCAATGTGTAACTAAGCTGTGATTAAATCTGAAAATATAACAAAGCATACAGATTTGAATAGGACGCAGAAGCCATTATAGGTTATCAAACAAATCTCAGTCTATGAAACACAATCACCACAGGTGACATTCCAGACCATCCGCACCTCTGACTCAATGCCCCCCCCAGGTGACATAGCCATTGCTCTGAGAGCTGGGTGACTGAATGCTAACAGTTCCCCTGTCCATCATATTGACGGCAACCTTCTGGCTCATTTGCTATCTATATCTCTAGATTCAGAGACAGTAATCCATGGTGACTCAGAGGGCGGCTGGTTTCATCTGCACCATCGAGGTTTACTACACAGGATGAAAAAGCGATACTTCATTCAACCCCCGTCTTTTCACATATCCCATAATGCTGTCCGTGAGACACACATACAGGTGAGAGCAAAGCTTGGGGGGGCTCTCAGTGTTCAGGCCCCCTGGGGCATTTGGGGTTAAGGGCCTTGCTCAGGGGCCCAGTGGCAGCATCAGTCTGCCTGCCCTGGGATTTGGACAAACAATCTTCTGATCATGAGCACAGAGTCCTAACCCACTGAGCTACACACCACTCACTAAAAGCTATTTATTATTTATACACATATTTTAGCATCCCATAAAGGTGGTCTCTTCCCCTGCCCCATCCCCTGATTGACCCACGTGTGGTTCGGTTTATGGTTTCCAATCATTAAAAAACATTATCCGACATAAAGCCACTTTATGAGAACATTTTGTATGCATTTCAATATGGCCGTAAGTCAGATTGTACATGTCCTGTTTGTTTACATGAATTTCATAGCACTCACCACACAAAATATGCTGATCTCAGCATTCATATCCGCGTACGGGTCCAAAGATCAATATCCGTCATAGGCCTTTAGATAATAATAAAAATAATAATTGATACTTTATTGATCCCCATGGGGAAATTCTCTTTTTACGCCTCCCTCAACTCGCCCTTTGTGGAGTAAGCTGTCCGCAAAGGGCAGCCACCCGCAGCGGCACCCAGGGAGCTAGGGGTAAACAAGCTGAAATGCTCATAAAGTGAAGAAACTAGCCATGGTTCACAGCATTCAGCTCCATGCTATCGGCCTTCTGAGTAAAATAAGCCTGCATGCTGGTCAATCCTTACAGCTTCCATTAAATGGCAAGGGTTTCCAGTCAACCGAGGGCTTCCAGTTAACCACCTCGTAACACAGGGACTACCGGCCCTCCCTTTTGACAAACCTCTTGGCCACCCAATAACCTGCAGCCCCTTAAAATAAAAGAAATGTCTGTCCCAGAGAAAGATGAGTACAATGACATATCACAAGCCTCAGCTTATTATAAATCTATACCGCACAGCGACTTCATGGCACTGGTCACTCTTGCAGTGGGTATAGTGGCCACTTAGTGAAACTGAGGACACAATGCCAGGAATGGAATTAGACAGACAAAAATCTACATTTAAGCACAAATTAAGAACATTTCTATACTTTTATATGCTGCTTTCAAGAGGTTCCATGGGAAAAAGTGAGCACATGGAGCGATTGCTGACCTGATCCAGCCAAGATTTATACTGATTGTTGCAAAGGGGTAGAGCTTTGAAAATAATGTTTCACAGCAGAGAGAAGTGTCCAATATGTGTAATATGCCAAGGGAATCCCACGTTAGTTTGTCTGTGAGTGCGAGTTTGTTCATAATCCAAGTTTGTTTATCAGTGTGAGTAAAACTTTTGGAAACTGGTTGGTGCTTTCTTAGCACCTTGAGACTGTCAAGATTTAACCAAGACAATGTTTGGACCTGTTTGTGAAAGTTGTTTGGGTGTTTTAATAGATATTGTCAGAAGGTCCAACCAGTAGCGCCAGGATTCCCCCTTTCACCTAATACGTACTTTAAGCTGATGCTTGTCAAGAATGCAGCAATGATGACTGTTCAAGATGTGTGAGGTCGCAGTGCTACTCATCAAGCCATCTGTCATTCTGACACATCTGTCCTGAGCTTATATCGCATTATGGTCAGGGACCGTTTGCATAATTAATATGCATCGTGCATCTGTATCCGCGGTGAGCAATTCTTTTCAAATGGGAACTTGAAGCTCGAGTAAGTCCACGGATAAACAGAGGTGGTGTTTATCGCTACTAAAGCCGCTCATTGAGGCGGGGGCCCTGGGGTTTGGGGGCCCCCTGTAGGCCAATAACAAACACGACACCCCAAAGTGATGTCTTTCTTTTTTAAGTGGCGCCCCAGAAATTACAAACCTGTCCCTGTAAAGAGAAGTTACTAATATAGTAAGATTGTGTGGGTGCACATGCCTCCCACTGAGGGGTGCAGACATACAGGGAAGTTTCCTAGATTATAGCAACCAATGCTTCCTTCTTCACTTCCTGTAGCTGTTTCAGAGGGCTCTTTGTCACATCCGCAGGGGCTGACGAGTCATTTACGCCAACGTGGGTCTCATCACGGCACATGACATCTCCGTTCCGTTTTATTCGTCGAGATATAGCACCTCTCCCATCAGATACATTTGCCGTCGGGTCCGTTGATCTCTCGGCATTGCTTGGAGCTCGAGGAGTTGATGAAATCCATGGGACACCTTTAATAGTGAGTTTGTGACTTGTCATTTCAGCTCACAGCATCCAGTGCTCTAGATTGTAGATTGCAGATAAACGAATCTTCTGTCATTGAAAGCTGAAGACTTTCCATCAGCAGAATTCACAGATAAAACTCAACTCGTCCATATCCTGTCCCCTAAATTAAAAAGCTACAAATTTGCATGCATGTGTTGCCAGCTAAGGGATGGGGTGCGGGTCACTGGGTCAGGACACTGTACCTGAGATCAGAAGGTTACCAACAGTCACCATCGAATTCTTGAGCGAGGTCCTTAAGCTCCAATAGATCCCGGGACTGGCTAACCCTGCTTTCTCAAAAAATGTACATTGCCTTTCATGAAAGCATCTGCTAAATAAGTATAAAATCTACACTATGATTACATCGTGAGTCGAGCACTGACAAGCATCATGCTGCACAAACATAATATTGAAATCGTTGGCCAAAGCCAAAATTATAAAAGTTGAAAAAAATCCATGACTCAATAACGACTTTCAGCTACTGCCCCCATTGTAAGTTTTAATTAGTCTTCAGTCCCAAAGAGTTTGGATTAATTAGTGATAGGAATCTGGATATTTATATCTTTCAACACAGTCTATAAACCCTTTGAAATGAAAAGAGTAAAATGCTTCAAATAAAAATGACATTTTGTTGGTTTAATTTTGATTGACTTTTTACATGCCGTGCAGGGAAATTGAACAGGGTCTTGTCAAAAGGAATGTCAGTTTATGCCTTTGATCATCCTGATGTTAACCAAACTGCTTTGATTACTTGACTACAGATGGGTTATTTGGCAAGTGTGTAACATGTTTCGAAATGCTTTGCTTACTATGATCCATGTGAGGCATAAAATTATGAATGATGTTCAAATTAAAAAATATATCCTAGGAATAGCAGCAGAAAAGGCAGGCAAGGAATCATGGGAAGAGTAGCACCATGAAGAAGGTTAAGAGCAGTCCAGTGTGACAAGCCAATGGACCAATGACAAAATGAAAGTTACATGACTTAGTGGACAGTCTTTATTGAATGATTACTAGGAAAACTGATTTGCTCCTTAATCTCAATTGATGATGATTGATGGTATGTGTGTGTGTGGATTATGTTTATATTGCTGTACATCGTAGGGACCAAATGTCCTCCGCAATGTGCTTAAAAACCTGTTATTTTAACATTGTGGGGACCATTTTTCAGGTCCAGACAAAGATCTGTGAATGCGATCAAAAAAGTAAAAATACCAAAAATCTGAGTTTTGTTTGGCTACTTATGGTTAAGGTTAGGAATGGGTGGGGGTTAAGGTCATCATGTTGAGATTAGAATTTTCCCCCTAGACATACATGGATAGTCCCCACAAAGATTTTATTACAAAACTGTGTGTGTGTGTGTGCATATATATGCTAAATTAAAAAATCAACCTGCAAACAAACTCCCATGATGCAATGCACCAGGTTTAGTTTATCTCCATAGTGTAAGCTTATTGAAGCTGAACCAAGGAATTGTGGGCACTGCTGAGTCACATGACCTTGTGTATGCAATGAATTTAAGATTCGGTGATATTTGTTGTTGTAAACAATTGTGCTTGGAAAGTGGCTGTTCGGAAAACTTGTGATCTTCTCTGGCAAGGGCAGTTTTCGTTGCTAGGTATCAGGCCCATTGGAACACCAGCTGAGAAGCCTTAGATCATCTTCACATAATCCTGCCAAAGTTGCCTACACAGACACACAAATAGACACCCTACGGAGCGCTTAATCTGTTCATGCTCACGCTCCTGGTTCAACGTTATCCTCCATATCTATAACCCAACTGAGCCTCAACGAGGCTCACTTTGCATGTCTGAAGATGGCGAAGCTTTATATACAGCTCTAGACATCACCTGTTAGACACCAAGTCATTGGCCAAAGACACCCAAACTATTGAGGCGGGCGTTCAAAACTCTTATAATTCTGCAGCAGTTTGTAGTCTTCTGTGAAGTTCTGGTGTCTTCTAGAACGTCAAGCTGCGGGATGCATCCCTACGGGATCCTCCTCCGGGCTTGAGCGTCGTGGATACGGAGCCGAGGTTTCGGGGGCTTGGGAACAAAAGGGCGCAACTGACACGCAGACCCAGGCGATGACATCACAATGGGAGCGCGGGTCATAATCACTCGCCCTGTGAGTGCGAGAGCAGCGCCGGGCCCCCAGCCTGGCGGGCGACTGCAGCGAGGCCGAACCTCAACGAGACCCGCGGTGTATGCGAGAAAGACAACTGTGATTAACACCTCGGCGGCGGGGGGGCGGCGGACACCGCCGTCAGTGACTCAGCTGCTTCAGCCGGGAAGACTGAGCACTGCCTGGCACTGGCTAACGCACCTCCCCCCACGCTTTCATAAATAAAAAACAGGGGTTCGGGGGGGGGGGGTTACAAAAAGGCCCAAACATGTGAGTAAATACTAATTATATTGAAATCGAGATTCAGGATTGTATTTGTCACATACACAGTCCTACTGCTACTGCTTGCAGTGAAATTCAACTCTGGCTGGCTCCTGAGACTGAATTTAGATAAAGAATTTAGATAAATTAAATTAAAAGTTCAAAGGGGGAGGGTAACATAAATGGCAAACAGAAGATAAATAAAAGGAGAATTGTAAGACTACATATAAAAACTATGTAAGAAGTAACTGCAGTTTTCAGTCTAAAAACTAGTAAACTAGTGTTTTTATATTGTTGTTAGTGTATGGCTGTGTGTGTGTGTGTGTGTGCCCTGTGATAAACTGGCATCCCGTCCAGGGTGTCCCCCTGCCCTGTGCCCTGTGACAGACTGGCATCCCATCCAGGGTGTCCCCCTGCCCTGTGCCCTGTGATAAACTGGCATCCCGTCCAGGGTGTCCCTGTGCCCTGTGATAAACTGGCATCCCGTCCAGGGTGTCTCCCTGCCTCGTGCCCTGTGACAGACTGGTATCCCGTCCAGGGTGTCCCCCTGCCTCATGTCCTGTGATAAACGGGCATCCCATCCAGGGTGTCCTCCTGCCTCGTGTCCTGTGATGGACTGGCATCCCATCCAGGGTGTCCCCCTGCCTCGTGCCCTGTGATGGACTGGCATCCCGTCCAGGGTGTCCCCCTGCCTCATGCCCCGTGATGAACTGGCGTTGCATACAGGGTGCTACGCATACGTGATCCCTTCCAAAGTCCTGGCTTCCCTCGGACACCCAGGGCCAGACATCCACATAAATATCCTTCTTCACGCAGCTGAATTAAAGCAGAGGGTGACGAAAACGAGGAGGAAGAGGGAAGAAAACCTTGACAAAGAGGGGGAATGAAGTATAGCATGAGCCGATGGGTTGATCCTTTAACTCCTCCTGTCCCAGGCATTAATTCTGCAGATTAATGCGGTTTATTTTTGGAATAGTACAGAGTAGAGATATGCGACACCGGTGCCGACTGGGACCCAAACTGTTATTAATGGCATCTGTCGGTCGCGGATCAGCCCTGGATGAGTCATGGGGACCTGATTTTAAGGCTGCAGGGTTTCGTTTTCTATCGATTCCCTGGGGGAGGGACGGGGGTGCATCTTGCCTCCCATCCACCGCCATTTGCTTGTTTACTCTTCGTTTTTTTGTTTTTTTTTTGAGCGGATGCATGTTTCCCTGGGAGTGCAGAGAAATAGGTAAGGAGATATGTGCGATAAGAAGTTTAAGTTTTGCGGTGGTGAGTAGGGAGGGGGGATTTGCTCACCCCTAATAATCACAACCGGCAAATACAACTCCCTGGACCCCCTTGAATGGGTCAATCACCCTAATGCTCAACCCAAAATTATGCCCTTGGAAGGGCAGACAAGGTAGCAGATAGATTAGTGGTTTGGGGGGGGAGGGGGTGAAGGATCAAATTCCAAGGTTCCCTGCTGCTCTACCTCTGTTCCCTGCTGCTCTACCTCTGTTCCCCTGTCCTAGGACCTGATGTAGCAAAACAGACACGTACAAGAACACCTTCTTCCCATGAACGGCTAACCTAGTTGCTGCATCTCAATTGTAATGTTATCCTCCCATAACCATGCGGCAGTGCTGTAAACTTGTGTTCGTCAGCCAGCACTGAATACCTAGTACTAGTACAAATGTGCTGGAAGCTGAGTTGCGGCAAACATTTGGACCGTCTGGGGTTTCCGTAGGACTGGGTTGAATAACACTTGTAAATAACTCACATGGTACTTACTGTATTGTACATATTATATTCATTACAACATTCCTAGTGCTGACATGCCTTTTGTACTGTTATCAAGCATATATTATATCTATATAGCTATATCTTCATTAATTGCTCCAGGGACTAAAAAAATGTACAAGTAAATATATCAACCAGACCATATGTTACCATTGTCTTGCTTTGTCTTAACTATTTATGTACCTACTGCATATATGAGATGTTGACATCCAGGGTCAAATTTCCTGTGTGTATTAAAATACTTAGCCAATGAACAAGATTCTGATTCTGTTTTCCTCAAGTATTTCTAAATTAGCCATAGAATCATTGGTGAAGGACTATTTCAAAAGCACTGTGTTGCTCATTGTGTAAGGACACTGTATTTATGATCAGAAGGTCCTTGGTTCAAATCCCTGCTTTGGTACAGTGATGTCACAGTCAGCCCTTTGAGCAAGGGCCGTAATCCCCAATTGCTCCAGTAATATGCTGACCCTGCTCTTGTGTGTTGCTTTGGAAAAACAGCTTCTGCTAAATAAAAATGTGTGAAACGTGTTCATACCCCAAGGAAACTGCCAAGTCCCTCCAGCTGTTGTCACTGTCGCTGACTCCTGGGATGGGGGGGTGAATATAATGACAATGCAGAGGTCTTTTTTTAACAATGCAGCTGTTCCCCCGAGCGGCTTGCCGTAATGCCGTCAGCACATGGAAGGTGCAGACGCTCTTTCTGGGAGGGCGGTCTGCGCTTGGTGCCCATGTACTACATCACAGTGCTATTTGTGACGTCTGTCCTTCTGTTGCCTTTTATTTTCATTGTTCCCCAATCGCTGCCCCCCACTCTCTTGCCCAAATAAAGTCCCGATTTCCTCTTCCCATCCAACCAGAGGGCATCTTACACAATTTATTTGTGGGACAATCTATTTCTAACCATATACTTTATATGGATGGGGAACCCAAAGGACAGTGGGATGGAGATGGGGGGGTATTGGTACCCATGGAGCTGTGCAGGTGAATCAAGGAGTGCATAACATTCTCTAACTCAAATGGGCAGTGGTGGAGGAAGTACTGAAGCTTAGTACTTAAGTAAAAGTACAAATTTCCTGCAAAATATGTACTCAAGTAAAAATAGAAGTGCTACATCAACAATCTTACTTAAGTGAAAGTACTAAGTACTTATTTTAAATTTACTTTAAAGTATTTTTAAGTAAATGTACTCACACAATGGTTTGTCTCAATGTCTGGGGTGTGCCATTTTGTAAAAGAATAGTGGATATA
>JABFEB020000090.1:365393-378363 GCA_019775895.2 Stomatorhinus ivindoensis | reverse complement strand
GGGCTGTCAGGGGAACAGCAGTGCTGAACTTTCGTTAATTGCCTTTACACGAATGTGGGCTGCAGGGGTAAGGAAGCGATAGAGGGATGGGATGACAGGAAGAGGGGGGGGCCGGGTGGGGCCCCTGGCTTTTACACGGAAGGGCCCGGCTTCATGAGAGACACACAGGTTGTAAAAGCCCTACCAAGACCTCAAGAAAAACAACAGAATTACTCTAACGGCTCTGGCATTTTTTTAACCTGGATTTTTAAATCATTAATAACCATCACATTTACTTGGCAGATGCTTTTATCCAAAGAAACATACATTTTTAAGGAAGTAGGATCTGAGAGTCTGATAGCTAAAGGGTTAACGGTGACATCACCTTGCTGACCTTCCAATCACACACACAGCACACTAACCTGCTAAACCACACAGTGGTTCCCCTCATGTTTGAAATATTTAAATCAAAGCTTGAAACATAAGTTGTAATTATCACGTGTTGTAAAAAGTTTAATGTTAAGGGGTTTGTCTTGTGCGTGGCTTTTTAGCTCTGTTGTGTGTGTGGAGCTGCTTAGGTGAACTAGAATCGCCCATAACGTTGCTGTTTAGGTGAATTAGCATTGGCTGTAACATAGCTGTTTAGATGAATTAGCATCACTAATAGCATTGCTGGTTATGTGAATTAGCATCACTAATAGCATTGCTGGTTATGTGAATTAGCATCACTAGTAGCATTGCTGGTTATGTGAATTAGCATCACTAGTAGCATTGCTGGTTATGTGAATTAGCTTCACTAATAGCATTGCTGGTTATTTGAATTAGCTTCACCCATAGCATGGCTGTCTGTGTGAAGGTGAATCACAATCAAATCATAGTATTGTGATGGACTTGCATTCTGTCCAGGATTCTCCTTTCCTTGTGTCCTGCTCCCTGGGAAAGGCCCCTGTCTCTCCATGACCCTGTACCCCACACGTGGTTGGATGTAGTGTGTGGGTGGGCGTTTCTGCGGGATGCTATAGCAAGTCGCAGCAGCAGAGGAGACCATTGGCTGAATTAACCAATCCCTCTGTGCCGATCCGAACCAAACACTTTTATTCGAGTCACTTTTCACTCCCCCCCCCCCCATCTCTGAACACCTTAAATTTGCCACAAGCTGCTTCACATCAGTCTCACCTGACAGTTTGCATTAAAAAAGCTAATCTTATCAGTTATCAAGTACTAGATAATGTCTCTGGGTGCCGCACCGTACTCACCCACCTGTCCCTCCAGCTGAGAATATTTCCCACAACAAGGTTGCAACCTTAGCCCCCCTGTCACGATGCTCATAATTCTGAAAGGTAGAGAGACTTAAGACATGCGGATTAGCTGGTATTTGGGCTTTTAAGCTCATTTTCAGTGCCGTATTGAATTTATTTTCACCATATTACATGACCTGAGGAATTATTTGGCATTTTAAGCCAAATTAATAAGCTAATTAGCATTAGATCTGACTAATGCGATTACAACTTTTAATTCCTCTATTATCTTTATCCATGTACTAATGCCCACAGTAGTTCCATAAAACAGGCATGTGTTAAATTAAATCAAACACCATTGGGAAATGGTTATATGAAATGCAGCTGCATTTACCATTTGCACAAGTACTTTGGAATGTATTAATTTTCACATTTCTCATCATGCTCTCCTTTTTAAGACATAAACGCACATATAGAGGTGAGAGTGAAGCTTGGAGGCTGAGCACAGGGTCAGCCATTTATCTGGTGCCCTGAAGCGTTTGTTCAGGGGGTTCAGAGCCTCGTTCGGGCCAATATGCGGCTATTCTATCAAGGATGGGACTTGAACTACAAGCCTCCCGATCAGACACACGGAGACCTAATCTGTCAAGCTACCGACCTCCCCCCTAACCGACTGCTGAGACGTGAGGAGCGCATAACGTCCGCCACCGGGAGAGATGTTGCTCATCCCAGCTGGCTCACCTCCCACTCCTTCACAGTTTACTCACTGTTTTTGTTTGCCGTCCTGGTCTCATTCCCATCTCAGACAGGTTGAGAAAACACACAGCCCCTTTGGATTGGAGCTAAATTATTATTATTATTATCATTATTATTATTATTCTCTTACTCTCAGCTTTTGCCGGCAGCCACTGGGTACTCCGTGTCCTGACCTAGGACCTAAGGTAATTAGCCCAGTACTATACGGAGGACGTGAGTAGTTCTCATCAGTGTGATCTTGGGAGTGTTCCACAAAGCAGGATTCCTTGTTTATCCGGCTTATAGTGTTTAAGTAAGGAGTATCTCTATTGGACAATCATGACTTCTAGCTAAGTTAAACCCAGCCAACCGAGAAATCCTGCTTTGTGGAACACCCCCCTTCTGTACTTACGAAGCTATTATTATTATTGTAGCTGTTGTAACTGCTCCGTTGTGAAAAGACACTTTCTTCAGATTGGAGCTAAATTGCTACTACTAATAATAATCATAAAAATAATGATAATATTCTGTTGTCCACAGATGTGGAAATTTGCGTTCAGCTTCATAGTTTGGTTAAAACACATCACAATACATAAACAAATTTGACAGTACATAGTTAAAAAAAACAGACACCATCACAGTTAATAACACTGAGAACTGACATGACAGTTGATTTACATCACTACAATGAACAATAACAGGCATGGGGCAGTGTGCCAGAATAGTGCTGAGCTCATTAAAATGACTAAAGTTACTAAAACTACTGAAACTAAAATGTATTGCATTTGGTATGAAGGTCATTTTGTAGATGTTCTTTGTTGGTGAGGCAGCTGCATATATATCAGAGATAATGCAGAACAATAAACTTGTCAGTGATTATTTGAGAATCCTGGGTCATTGTCTGCCCAAACCCAGCACCAGTTCTTTCTAGCAGATATACTGTAGATTTAAGTAACAAGTACTCAGTTACCTTGTTAAGCTTCGGGGCCAAGATGGTAGAATTTCAGCCCCTCACCATCAGCTTGAATAAGCAAGACAGTCATGAATCCAAACATTCTCAAAACGCTCATCCTGGAGAAAGTAGGATATCAAGGAACAAAGTTTTTTGGCGACACTGAGATTTTCTATATTTGCATGCTACTCACTTACTGTAACATTTACTAAAACATACTTGATATTCTTTGCTAACAAATACATTTGCAGTATGTTCACCATTTGTGTACCTTCATTATCAAGGAAATGTCATCTCTCTGATTCATCAAAGTAACCTCCTCTAGCAGTTATAACAGCAGATAAAAATGAGGCATTCTTTCCACGAGGGACATTAAATACTGCGCATGAGATGAAACAACTAATTGGTGCATTTAAAGTTAAAGGACAGCATAGAATTTGACTGTGCCATCACCACAGAACCAGGTAATAGGTAAAATGTCAGACATAGAAAATCTTTTGACTGGTACTGTATCCACTGAATAACTACTTTCCTGTTCCCGCACAGCCCCTCCAATTCTCAGGCATCTCATTGTAATATCCATCCATCCAATCATACCACAGTCTGGTACAAGGTTTCAGTGAGCCTGGACCCTCTCTCAGCAAGCACAGGGCACAAGGAGTACAACCCAACACTGTACTGCATAAATGATTATGGATAGATGGATGGATAGATGGATGCATGAATATAGGATTTTTTATTAATACTTTGTAACTCAAATAAGAATTAAACTCTGCTATAATTACATGTGGGTTAAAGATATGCAAGATATGGAAATGTACAGAAATGCCAGTACAATTGAGAACCTTCAAGAATTCATTTATATGAATTAATTCATGTTCAGCAATATGTGGGCAATATCAAGGCTCTCTAGTTTCATCAAAAGTTTGGAGTGAGATTACATGTGTTAGAAGCGGAGCGTGTGTCTCACGGTCAAGGCGTGACACTTGAAAGCTCGGCCTACCTCATTCATCGGATCTTGCCCTTCCACTTCCACCTTTACTGCACTCCATCTGTGTACGCATCCACGTAATAACGCGCTTGCAGCAGGATCACGATCAGACAAGGGTTTCTGTTTCTCCTCTTCAGGACTTCCTTAAACAGTCTTTGACAGCACCGGAGCCCAACTGGGTTTCTGGGCTCATGGTCTTGAGACATGGCTGACCACAAATATGCCCGTCCAAAAATGCCTCTACATGTTTTCAACCACAAATTATCCTCTCAAAATTACAATGACACAACAGCCATCCTGTAATCTTTTTCTACACTGGCTGCCCAGTTCAGAAAGACTGTATGTGATTACAGCTCAGCTTCATAGACCCCAAATAGGCTAACTGCTGCTCTAAATTGCCCATTTTGTTCCCAGTGATGGACTGGGATTCAGTCCAGGGTGTCCCCTGCCTTGTGCCCTGTGATGGACTGGCATCCCACCCCCTCGCCCATGACCCTGACGTATGGATTATTGAACCTTGCATTAACATTGATTATCAAAAATAGATTCTGTGGCAGCTAACCTGAAAACACTGTTTGCGTCTTATTGAAGAAAACTCTCAGAACAAGGCCCAGCATGTCAGTGAGAGGGCAGTTACAGCTGTAGTTTCTGGGGAAAAAATACATTTATAAGTCTCAGCGAATAACGTTCCAAGAAACTCCTTATTCTCAGATTATGCGCAAATCTTAAAAAAATGGGCCTATATTTCTGCCTGTTTTAACAGGACACCCAGAAAATGGCAGCCACTAATGAGTTTGAGTAATACTTGATAAGCTCATTATTTATCTTACATTAATGTTGGGGCAAAATGGGCTGCCAGTCATCGATCTGTTTTCCGTGCAAATGAGGTAATGGCTTCGAGATGTATTCAGATATCGAGCTGCTCCCCCTAACCTCAGCGTGATTAATGTAATCCGCATATCACATCGAGGTCAGGATTCTGTTTTTTTATTTCGGGCTGTAATTAAAATCTATTTTTATAGGGGTGTTAGGGGTGCCAGGATCTCGTATTGCAGGCGGTAGGAGACAGACAGTGGGTTTTGGCAAAGCACTGGCATCATTGTGGTAATTGATCACCGACTCCTGATCTGATGAAGCTGGAACGTGGTGGAGTAATTGCCCTGTTAGGATTTAAATAGGGTCAGCTGGGCCGATGAAAGGAAGGGTGAAGTCGATTTGTTGGGTCATGGGCTACGGTTAAGTTGCTTGTATATTTTTATTATTAATTTTTTTTTATTGTTATGTGGTATCAGAATCATCTCAAGCCTGTTTGAATGTACCCTGCCTGTCCCGTATCGTTAGTTTTGAGAACTTTTGCACATTTTATTTTGGATGGGGGAGGGGTGGTTAATTCCAATGGCGCTGAAAGTTTTTTTTTTTTCCTTTCATTTTGCTTCAACAAAATGATGGAAATTATAAGAGGAAGAACTATAGTACGGCACAAAACTATTGCTAAATTTAAAAAGTCAGTAAAGAAAATTTTATTGACATTTGTATGCTTTTCACATGCCATCAAGCATCAGGGATGTCATAGTCTGTTTGTGGTGCAGTAAATTTACATGAGTTGACCCCAGATCTCCCTCGTCCCCAGAGTATTCTGTCATGCGATTATGTAATTTCAACAAGCTCATTACATGCATTCATTGAAAATGCCCATGATCTGTCACTTGGTAAATTTTAAGATTTGTGTCTGATGTCATCACCTTGTTAGTCTCCTTGAATGAATTACTAATTACTAAAAGGAATCTTGTCAAAGGGAATTGCAGTTGTGTTTGTCCTGTGAAAAACACTTCAGCTTCATCTGAATTAACTTGAATAATTAGTCTGTAATATCGCTTATTCTTCTTTTGCTGATATTCCTTATAGGGTCAGCGCCAACCTGGAGGCTATGCTGGGCATCACAGTCATGTGATAGGGGACAGCTTGGAGGCTATACTGGGCATCACAATCATGTGATAGGGGACAGCCTGGAGTCTATGCTGGGCATCACAGTCATGTGATAGGGGACAGCCTGGAACTGTCCCACTATAATGAGACCGTAATTTCATCTCAGTTTATGACCATGGATTAAACAGCTGAAGATGACAATGGAGATACTCTGAATCTGATCCGTGTGTAGGCATGCAGCAGCATAAAATAACGTTCCACAGGACCACAGTGCAATATATAGACAACTGGTGACACAGGGTGAGTTTATACAGCATTTAATGTGCAAGGACAGTGTGAAACAAGGGGACCTGACACAAGTGTATATATACATAATACAATATCTACTGAGACAATACCCAATATTTGGTCCTCCAGTGTTACCTTTTGCGATGGTGTTTTACATTTGAATCAATTATTATATGTATGTTATCCATCTATTTATCCATCCATCAATACACACAAAATTGTGGGCAAAACTGTGGAAACATTTTTGGCAAATATTGGTGGTAATGTTTATCAAAGAATGTTTCAATTATACGTTGGAAGATTAAGTAACAGGAGCAACGGTTGAATAAAGTTCTGCAATCTCAAAAAATTGGAAGTGTTTCCACGACAGTGGCCACTAGTGTATGCGTGGATCTGCTGGTTGACTCAAGTCATTTTATTATAAAAAGACCATATCAATCATTGTACTACAACTAGACCAGATAGAGTGCTGTTTCAGAATTTCATGTCCAAGGGATAGTATAGTTTCATTGATTGGTTACTTCATTTACTTGCCATTTCATTATAAAATCTTGGGTACTGAGATTTTAAGGAGAGGACGTTAAAAACTACCGTGGGCTACACTGTAATTACCCAATCAGATTAATTACCAGAACAGCTGGCATGCAGCACACTTAATCCATGCGCAAGGCTCTGCGTGGCTGAGAGACTCTTACAAATGAAACCTGATAAGTATGTTCTTATACACTTAGGAGAATCAGACTTAATCATCAGAGGTCAGGGATTCATGCTTTTCATCTTATTAAATTCTTATTATAATAAATATTATAATCATCCGGATGGAAAAAATGAATAAATTACACAAATAAGGCAACACAGAAATGGATTTCAGAACAGCAGCAATGGTGATAATAGATGTCAGCACTAGTTTAGCGTGTGGATAACCATGTAGTAAACACCATGCAGTTGAATGGATGGATAGATGGATGCCATTGAACTTCTTATCCTGGACTTGCTTGTGGTGAGCTTGGAGCCGATCCTGGGAAGCACAGGGCATGAGGCAGGGGGACACCCTGGACGGGATGCCAGTCCACCACAGGGCACGAGGCAGGGGACACCCTGGACGGGATGCCAGTCCATCACAGGGCATGAGGCAGGGGGACACCCTGGACGGGATGCCAGTCCACCACAGGGCACGAGGCAGGGGGACACCCTGGACGGGATGCCAGTCCACCACAGGACACGAGGCAGGAGGACACCCTGGATGGGATGCTTGTCCATCTCAGGGAATGGCGATCTTAGCAGAGTGGTTTCCATCATGAGAAGCTGATAAAAGCGAAGCACTGATTTCATGAAGTATGATGATATGGTGCAAACTGCGCATACGGCCAAACTGCACATTCAGGTCCTGGGTGGGGGGGGGGGGGCTCATAGTCCCTGCATGGTGGACCAGCAATAATAAGTCGATTATAACCCCTGGGTGTCCCATAAGCCCTCAGGTGTATAAAACCATAATATAGGTTTTATAATATACATTTTGTCCACGCTATCAAAGTTAGCTGATTCCCAGACCTGCTATAAGGATGTGTGTCGAGTGGGTCACCAGACCTGCATGAGGTCCCTTATGTATCTGCCTGGCAGATATGTTCATACCAGCTGGATGACACAGCTCGCAGTTTTCCAGTTATCACGTGCGATTAAGTTACAAAACACTGCACTCGGTTTGTGTTTTTGTCGTATTGAAGCACTGGAATTTGCATTCACGTTTTTTGTTTACCAGTGGTCAGGAGGAAGATTTTCATTGCACAGGGTAACTGACTGTTACTGTGTGTATGACGATTAATTCTTGAATCTATAGCTTTTGTGAGAAGCTGGTTTCTTTTGTCACGTGGTGTTAAAGTAGCGACATCGACGCTGGATCTTCTCCAGCGCCACTATCGTTAATAAAGAAGAAAATTATAAGAAAACATTGTCATAACATGAAATAAGATATCTATAAAAAATAGATAGATAGATGTGAAATACTTGGTTACACTTTACTGATTAGCTAAAGTAATGATTTATCTGTTTCATTACCATTAATAATACCTGGAAAATGTTTCTCCGATTTTGAGGACAATAGTACATATTACACACTTTGTATTCATGTAAAACACATAAAACAACTCTTCAACTTTATATCTATCCATAGAAATAAAATCACTACAACTTATACTGAAACTAAAGTATATAAAAACTAATTAGAATTATAACAACTGTAAAATAAAGACAAATAAAACCACACTGAAAACTAATTACTGCTACACTGGATTTCAAATGAAAATGGAAAACAATGGAAAAATAAAAACTAAAATAAAAAATCAGAACTATAATGAGACGCAGCTCCACGCTGGAGAATAACTCGACGCTGCAGTCAGCCTGCCAAGTGTTCCTTGCAAATGGGAGTTATACTTGGGAGATAAACCTTCACACTGTCGCTGTGAAATGACCCGGACTAACAGAGGACTCATCGTGATGCGGCGGCCTCCTGTTGACGGCTTAATCGGGCTGAGACGCAGCCATCCAATCAGATGCCTTGGCGGGGGCCGCAGTAAGGAAAGCAATATGGGGAATTCTAATTGGGTATGACACTGAATTAATTCATTTTGCAGGTTTGATTGAATTATCCCACATTTGCCCAGCTAATGTGAAAACACGCTTCTTACTGGAGTCTCATCCTATTAAGCTCTCAATTCATCAAACGCTAATTAAGGCCCTGATCCCTTACTAAATAAAGGCATAAAAGTTATTATCTATATGCAGTCAAGTCTTTTTTCTGGCAGCAAGGGGACACCAGATGTGGCCACTCTGGTCCAGGAGCGTGAGGGAACGCTGGAGGACTTACTCCAGGCCAGTCAGTGAGTAAAGCCACGGTATATACATGAAAAGTTAATAACAGAAGTATCTGGAAGTATCTATGAAGAGTACAAAAAATGCTAATTCATACGAGCGACCGGTCAAGTGACATTCTGTTGAACAGCTCTCTTACAGCCGAATTAGATCTTCAGAAATTTGTATTATTAGCGAGATGCAGAAAAGGTCAATATTATGAGCGCTGGTACACCCCCGCGCCCCCAATTATTGCCACAGCAATACCCCCCAATCGCCCAGGAGCCTAGGATGGGAAGATTCGCCTCTCAATTCTATCAATAGGCTGGCTGACTCCGTTTCCATGGCGAGTGTCCCGCCGTCTTTGCATCTGCGGACCGCACAGCACAAAAGGGGCGACAGAATGTTATTGTATGAAGGATCTTCATGTGTGAGTGTTTTTCTCTCATTCGATTTGTATTTATTCACAGCCCTGTTTCTCTGAGGTGTTTGGCAATATATTTTGAGACCTTCAGATGTGTTTTTTTTTTGCTTTCTGAGTCTGTTTATTTTCCCGCATCTTTCATCTGACTTCAACAGTCGACCAAGAATTGTGGCCTTTCCGAAGGATGAAGCCACTATAAATCTATCTGACTGTTACCATCTCGTCATTCTCTAATGTTTGAGGGAAGGAGAATGTCATTATTCCATGTATTTAGCAGAAGCTTTCATCAAAAGAAATGCATATTTTTGAGAGCGCAGGGTCAGACAGTGTTTAGGGCAGCTGAGGGTCAAATGCCTTCCGCTGGGGCAAAATCTTGGGATTTGAATCAACAACCATCCAATCAAAGGTACAACATCTTAACCTACTAGGCAAACATTCATCCATTACCTGATGAGGACCTCTCCGGTTGTTCTCGCCATGCCCGGGAAGAACATCGCTGTCTTTCATCAGACTTTGTGCCCTAAGAATAACAGAAGATGCCGATTCCCAAGGTTGTACAGCTCCCCTGAGGGGTGCAGATTACCCAGCTGTTGCTCATGGATGCTGCCTAGCAACACTGGCTTGATGCTATAGGTTCTAGCTTCAAGTCCCTGGATGGGCTGTCATACCTGTAGATTTGCCTAACTTGTCCGTCCCATGAAGAAAGTCCTGCAATGGGGATCAATGATGCGTGATCTGCGATGGGTTGGCACCCCATCCTGCGTAGCTCCTTGCCTTGTGCCCATAGACTCTTGACAACCCTGGGACCCTAAATAGGATAAGCAGGTGCAGGACATGGATGGATTAAAGCACTCAATAGGAACTCAGGTCAGATAATAAATCATTACAAGTGACTGATCACTTTACATATAAGTATTCCTTTGTACATGTCCCAAACAACTGCCAATAATCACTCTGGGGCAGATCGCATGATGTAACTGAGACTATAACTGCAATCATTCTAGTCCACTGAACCCATAGAATGGTAGCAGTTAGCAGCTCAATACTAACACGTCCAATTAAGCTCTCCGCAGTTAGCAGAAACCCACTGGCAAAGGTAGCTCTCACTGAGAACCGTAGCCTTGTACAAAAAACACGGCTCTTGTTAAAAAGACACTAACGATTCCCCAACTTTTGGGTGGGAAAACCTACTTTTAGCTGGCACCTGATGTCTCACTGCCCTAGACTGGAGTTGGGGAGAGTTATCAAGAGCTTTGAGGTGTTTCCGTTCCCATGTGGCTGAATACATGGATTTGCTTCCGCTATTCTCCGGCCCCGATAAAGACTCAATTATTTGTAAGTGATGCGGCTATCAATAAAGTAGACGATACAAGACCCCTGTCCTTGATGTCAACTCAATGAACGGGAGTCATCAGTCAGAAACAATACAGTCAAGTATACTCCTGTCCATGCTGTCCGTCCCACTGAATTATCGATAGAATTCCGCTACATAAGAGCTTATGTGTCCATCAATGAGAAGCTCACCTGTCAATGGGAAGCAGGCCGAAAGAGACCGAGCGGGGGTTGGTTAATAGAGGGGTATTTCTACTGAGGGTCTGTTCTTGCAGAAATAACGGCAGGGATTGATGGCATCCTCCTGTTTTTACCTTTTGCTATGTCCTAGCACTCCTGGTGACCCCTGGGAGCCTGCGTGTGTCAACCCCATATCGAAGGTTCTGGATCTCATCTGGCAGCCCAAATTAAGGGTGCTGCCTGACCTTTGACCTCTGAGTGAGGTCACAGAGATCCAGCAATAACCGTCACTCCGTATAATTTCCTCTGGAGGACTGCCTGATCCCCCCCCCCCCCTCATATTTTTTTATATATGGCCCTATCTTCTTTTTACAAATTCTAAACTTTTCTGAAAAAAACCTATTTTTTCATAACTAAAGGTACCATTTTTTGTTTTATGTTTCATGTGGGTTTCTAACTCCAAATAAATAACAAGCCTGAAAGTTCAAGACTAAAACTTTCACAAGCTTTGCGGTCCTCTTCCCTCTGACAGTGGTACACAGCTTTAACTGCTCACGTTCTCATGTCTTTTTATATAACTGTATTTTGTAAAAATTGTGCAACTCTGTTTAAAATGTATCGTTGCCATCAGGCAAAAAAAACTACGGTCTCATATACACCGTACACAATGGTAAATTTAATATGTTAATGTCTGCTCTGAGTAAGGAAGTAGCTAGTAATACCTGCAATTAAAGTAATTAGCCTTGACTTTCATTAAATGTTCATCTGTGTACGATTATCGCTTTGAGTAGGAAAAATATGATCCCGTACTGCAAACTGTGTAGTTGTTATCAGTTTCTGTTTTAGGAAGCCATATTAATGAGTTAATGGTGGTAAGTCGCAGTTTTGTAAGTTCCTGATGTCACAGGGAACATATTACACTGACAACAGGAAATGAGGTTAAGGTGAAATAGACTCAGAAATCTATTCAGGTTTAAAGGTCCTGCACCGCAAATTAGGAATGTAATGGAAAAGTGTACGTGTGATACTATTGTCGCCAATTCTGGATAGGCTTCTGGGGCACCGTTTCCTCATGACACTCCCCATATTCCAGTGGCTTCCAGAAATGAAATGTGCCGGCTCCGTGGCAGCGCTAATACTGATATGTCTCAGCTGGAAACATCAAAGAGTGAAAAGACTCGCAGAACTGGAATGGCTGGACGCAAGGCGAGGTCCTGCCTGTGGGCTTATCGGTGTGGCAGGGACACAGCCCCCATACCCCCCCCCCCCCCCCCGCCACAAAGGCAGAAGAAATTTAACCAATCATTAGGGATTTAATAGGGGGGCTTTTTTTTACCCACCCCGCCCTCCACCAAGACCTCAGAAAATACAAATACTGATGCCCACCCGACATATCCAAATGCCTACCTCACTGCAGAGAAGCCTGACCGCTGAAATTCACCGTGTAAATGATCAATAACCTGACGATGCATTTTAGAGAAAGACCTTTATATTTCCTATTGCCACCTGACGCAATGATCACTGGGAAACACTGGAAGCACGAGATGTTCAGCTTCCCATTGTTTTCCTGCCATATGCATTTCCTTTACGAATAGCGCCACCTTAAGAGACACTATCGATATCCTAAGAAAGGAGCTGTCTTCAATGGTCACAGGTCTGTCTGGATTGCAAACTTTGACACACGCAATCTGAAAGGTGCCATTATTGTGTATAAGGTGTCGAAGCCCCCTTGATGCACAGAGCATCTCGATGTCGTCTCCCAATCTGTGTGTGTGTGGTCCAAGTACAATACATTGTGGGGACGAAAGAAATTTTGGCATTGTGAGGGCCAATTTTTTCAGTCCCCAACTTTATACAAATCTGTGCCATCAAAAAACTAAAAATGGCAAAAGATTTTGTTTAGTTTCTTATAGCTAAGATTAGGGCTGGGCAGGTTGTTGGGGTTAGGGTTTTGCCTACAGAAATAAATGGACAGTCCCCATAAATATATGAATAAAGGCCTGTGTGTGTGTGTGTGTGTGTGTGTGTGTGTGTGTGTGTGTGTGTGTGTGTGTGTGTGTGTGTGAGAGAGAGAGAGA
>JABFEB020000090.1:338870-353789 GCA_019775895.2 Stomatorhinus ivindoensis | reverse complement strand
AGTTATTAAGTTCTTCCCAAGCGAGCTTGATGGGCCGAATGGCCTCCTCTCGTTTGTATAGTTCTTATGTTCTTATTCTATCATATGGTCCAGTTTCAGGAGGACAGGCTGGGTGTAGTAGAGATGTCCCACAACTAGCTAAGTGATGTTTGGTTGTGGAAGTACCCATAATGATGTTAGTCTTATTTAAAATAAGCAGTATGAGCAGACAACAGCAGTAAGACACAGCTAAGAGAGGCTCAGATTAACCTTACAAGAGAATATCTTATGGAACGTGTCGAGGAACAGCATTAAGAGACAACTTTAGGTGCAACTTACAAATGATGTAACATTAAGAAGGTTTTGGGAAACCGGGCATTGAATTATGTCCGTGTTTTTAACTCTGATATAACAAAAGGTTATATCAGAGTTATTCAAAAGCAAACACACAAATGGGCAGGACTTTATACCCTGCCATGTTCAAACGTGTTCTTCCCAAGTATTCCGGTGTGCCTTCCATATTGACACCCTGCAAGTGACTTAGTCAAAGCCGAAATTCTCTGAGTTGGAGGTTTTCAGCTTAAGGGGTAACGATGCCCTAACATAGACTACAGTAACTGATTGATGCATGACTCCTGGCTTAACACTTGTTGAAATATTTATCCATGTACATTGAGGGTGACAGACCAAATCTGCTTACTTTAGTTTTACTCCTTGTGTAATGTGATAAAAGGTGTATATGAAATATCGACCTCAGACACTGTGGCTGTCATTTGTCTTTATAAGGTAACTGTCCTGCCATTTTTTTTTTTATCTCAAGGTCTGCCTAAGCGAATCTATTTCCCAACTCTAATGATCAGGTGAGCAATGATCATCATTGAAAGTTTTCCGCTTAATTCATAAAAATTTTTTCATTTCAGGTGATTTTAGATGTTTGTTCAATTATTCTGATAATTGAAAAATATATATATTTACAGTAAATTTCCTTTTCAAACATGGATGGATGATATTTTAAATTCCCACAGAGTTTGTTTAGTTGCTTAATCAAACCATATTGGTATATTCTGTCAGTTTAAAGGTGCCTAATTTGTGCCAAATAAAGGTTAAAGTGAAGATTGGATTTTTAATACCTGTTCTGATCAGATATGATATATTAGAAGGTAAACCAGCATCCAGAACTTGTAGTCAACATGTTGAACACAAAACAAATGGGCAGGAGTGAAGATTTGAGTGAGCCTGACAAGGGCCAAGTCATTATGGCCAGACAACTGGTTCAGGGCGTCTCACATTCTGCACTGACAAGTTCAGATCGCCCAACATCTGTTGGCAGTTCATCGTCTTTCCCTTCTCAGACCACTCTCAGTAGGTATCCACCATTGCTGATTGTGAGCATCCCACAAGCCCTGCCGTTTCGGCAATGCTCTGGCCCAGGTATCTGATCATAATGACTTGGCCATTGACAAACTCACTCAGGTCTCCTGCCCATTTCTTAGGCATTCAACATGTCGCCTATGATTACCGATTGTCGCCTTACTATTTAATATATCTTAAACCTTGACACGCCATTTTTACAAGACAGGCAATGATATTCACTTTGCATGGGGATGTTCATACTGTTTTGTCTTGTCGTTGTATATATGCACAAAAGTGATAATCAAAATAATGGAATCATCTAATAATATATTATTATTGCATAGCTAATATGGAATTGGGACCTTCTTTGCTTCCAGAACAACTTCAATCCTCCTGGAAATGAGGTCATACAGTCGTAAACTGTGTGTAGCAGGATATCGATCCATGTTTCAAGAAGAAAAAGAAAAGGGCCCATTTCTTTGAAGGATGAAGGAGGCAGAAATCTACTTCTCACTCCGTGCTCCAGAATTCCCCATAAATGTGCAGAGATTTCTAGATCCGGTGATTAGGGAGGCCACGGAACGTGTTTGACTTCAGCCTGGCGTTCAGGAAACCACTCTCAAGCTTGCTTAGAGGAGTGTGGGGGAGACTTATCAGAATGGAGTGGAGGAAAATCCTGAGGGAACAGTTTTGGTACTATACGGTAATCTCAGTCCCATAAAATGGCTTCATATTGGCTGTTAGTATGACCCTGCAGAGCAATTAATGTAATGAGACCACCAAGATGGCTGCCCTTACGTTTCTCATTTTAACAGCTGGTCGTAGACATTGTAGGCTGAAAGCTTCCTTTGGCCTGTTCTAAATGTGAACCTATTCCCATGAAGGATAAAGGGTAAAAGATAACTCAGACCATATTACTTTTTTGAGCAGGGGTCCAGAATTGCACTCCTTAGACCAAGTAACGAGTCTCCGTATTTTGATCTTGAATACAAATGGTTTCCAAGCAACAGTTGCACCATAATTCACAGCTCTGTAAAGTTTGTGCTGTACAGTTTTTGCTGAGGTGCCAAGTCAGGCCTGTGGCAGATTTCGAGGCTATACGTTTTTTTTGGTGCTCAGCGACAATCCGTCCGTCTGTTAGTCTTGGTGACCTTTGACTTGCAGCCTCCGCTCCGCTTTGCTCCAAAGCAGCTTGTCTACTTTTTACAGCCACCATAATTTTTGAGACCATTCCCTTCAAGCCCGTAGCTTCCCGGATAGGCTCTGAACCCCCCCCCCCGCAATCCTGAATCGGACAAGCAGGTACAGAAAATGGATGAGTGGATGGACGGATGAGTTCGCCACGACGTGTGAAATAATTTTTGAAGTTGAGCACCTACTTCTGTGAAAAGTTGCTTTGAAAACTCACATATCAAAGGATTGATTTCAGGCTTCTTATACTGTAGCTGATACATACCACCTACTTCAAAGTTATTTGCCTTTTCGCTATTTTGTACACCTCCTGCGCAAGTATATTAACTTTAATGAAGTTCAAAAGAGAGCAGATGCATCATGGGAAATGGGTACATCCCGAATAGTGTATACCCAGATCTGCTGCCTTTTGTTGTGTTATTATTGCTAACAAATACTAAAAGAAAACATTTTCATAAACTGAAAACAAAAAAAACTACCACAAAATGTAAACTATTAATATTTCTTCCAATACTAACTGAAAAAACGTCAAATACTTTCGGATATCTATATCTGTTTTGCTAAAGTTGTCATTAATTTAATCTTTCATTACCATTAATAGTACCTGGATCATGTTTTTCCCCATTTTGAAGACATTGGTGCATTAGGGGCACTGTGTATTCATGTAGGATTCTCTGAGGACATAAAGAACAGCTCTACAATTTCCCTATATGCCTAGAGATGAGATTACTCAAACAAACTGAAATTAAAATATGAAAATTACTTAAAAATACATCAAAATAAAAATGAATAAAAACCAATAAAACCCGCACTGAAAGCCAACTATAACTAAACACAAGATTTAAGTGATAATTGAATATAACAATAAAACCAAAAATATATTATAAAAACTATAACAGCACTGTTTCTGCCAGCAGTACTCTCTGAATACTCAGTACTGACAAGATGGGGACCTGCTGAAAAGGCAGACAAATGGGGCAAACAGGTTAAACCCATTTGTTGAGTATATATGGAAACAGCCTAGCAGGAGAACAATCTAGGACCAAGCAAGCAGTAGATCTAGAACTAATATAACCAAAGAAGCAGGAGCCAGCAGAAAAGGACAGACCACAAAGCTGGCAGACAGTCCCAAAGCTGAACCTCAAGCCGGTCGCCAGAACGAGCTTAAATAGATCAACTGGCTGATCACTGGCAGGTGTGCCTGTTTATGGAGGGAAACCATCTGGAATGAGCGTGGCCACAGAGGTAAACTGCGGATCGGAATCTGGAATGGATGTGGGAACAGTGCGTGGGTAAAGATAAACAAATTTTGACAAACTGGCACTTTCCTACACAAACCAGTGATACGAGTGTGTGTGTGTGTGTGTGTGTGTGTGTGTGTGCGTGCGCGCGCGCGTGTGGTCAAGGTATATCTTACCTTGTGGGGACCAAATGAATACCCTTTTTTTTACTTTATGGGGACCAGTTTCCTGGTTACTTATGGTTATGGTTAATGATGGGTAGGGGTAAGCTTGTCATAGTTAGCATTAGCATTTTTCCCATAGAAATGAATGAGCGGTACACTAAAAGATATGATTACATGAGTGTGTGTGTGTTAGTGTGTGTGTAGGTTCAATTAGAGACACCTGGAACAATCTGTAATGGAATGTAATCCACTGGTTCAGCATAAACAAAACAGTTTCTTTATGATTCATGATTTGATTTTAATACTGCATTTGGAGCAAACTTCATATTTATAAGTGCTATTTAGAGTTGTGTTAACGTTCATAAACTTTCTTGAACCAGATTATGATTATGGTCATTCTCAGGGTGAAAAGGATGTCAGTCGATTAATGAGCAATGAAACACAAGTCTACAGTTAAGTTGAAAAACTAGATTCATTGGAAGGAATACCTGTGGCAATGTGTGGAAAGTGTGAAAGATGTACACACATTGAACACACACATGCATACACACATTCTCATTGTACCTGCACTGAAATCAAAAGGAATATTCTCCCTGACTTGAAAATCACACTGATGTTTCAATTGTGTGACCAACATGCATGTAACGTGTAACACTTAAGAGAGTAACATTTCACTCAGTAATATGAAAGGACATGTATGGAAATTAAGGAAACGTATATTATGAAATCACTTAAAATAAGCACATTAAATAAATAGTAAATGATCTGTTCAGTGATCTTCGTTCAGTGTACTATCTGCATATAGATCTCTTATGTATTTACTTATGTAATATTAAAGTGTTATTATTTAGGGGCATAATAATTACACCTCCAAGAATGAGAAAAGAAACCAATTAATTAATGTGTGTATCAAAACAGAAAGATTGCAGCAGACAGGAAAATAATAACAATAATCTTAATAATACTACTACAACAACTTATAATAATAATAATAATAATAATAATAAGAAGAAGAAGAAGAAGAAGAAGAAGAAGAAGAAGTAGAAGATAAGGATGAATATCAAATTACCAAGATTGCAACTTCCTTAAGCTGGAAAATCAGAGGATGATGGAAGACAGACGGATATTTCCATATAAGGAAAGTGAGAGTTAGGAAAGTGCTGACAAACAGATAACAGCGACAGGATGGCAGCAGAGCGACTGGATAGCAAGGATTCTTCCAGAGAACTCCACCCATCAGTGACTCAGGATGGATTGTGGTGGTTCTGTGTCGCTGTTGCGGCTGCAACCTCGGAGGCCAATCGCCTGTCTCATTAAGTCACGTCACACACAGATGGCTTCCTGGGGTTTCCCAGGCGACGTCAAGGTCACCGGTGCCAAGCGTGAGCCACCACTGATGCAGGGCAGCACGACTCGCTGGGATTAAACAAGCTACTGAATGTTATAATTGAAAAGGACTATGTGTCACCTGAAATTGACCTCTGGGGGGGGAGACGACCCCTGGTGACTTAGGAGTGCTATGCCAGTCGAGCTGAATCACCTTTGAATTGCTGATCAGTAAGAGCTCCGAAAAGCTACTCTCTTCCAAATTTGCTTCCGCCTGGCTACACTCTAAATTTGCCTGCCGCCACGGTGCCTGTTCGTCATAGCACAGTCATCTCCTATGGACATTTGGGTAACTGGATCAAAAGCCTTTGAAGTAACGAGTCCCGCAGAGGCAGGATGGAGGGTGACACTGGGCCTCCGGAGGCACCGGGGGGGCTGTTATTCTCACTTTTGTCATTTACACCTGACTCTTGCCACCTGGATCCAGGGTTTACTTTCTGCAGGCTATTGTTGCTCTGTGTTCTTGGCAGGCCCCTAACTGGTAGACGGATACAGGCTGAGTTCCAGCTATGGGTTGGCTCGGGCACAACTGGGGAGTGCGAGCGCCATTCTAAGCATAGGAGGAGGCGCAGGGGTCAGGGGAGGATTTGAGCCGGGGGGGGGGGTGACCCACTATCCCATAATCCTGCCACAGACAGGCCTCCGGTTAAAGGGCATCAGTTGGTGACCCTGCCAGCTCACCCCACTTGATTCTACCCGAGACGTTTGTCCCCTGGCGTGCGCCATGTGCCTTGAAAGGGAGTATCAAGAGTTTACAAAACAGCAGGACGTAGCTCACAGAGCTCTGATCCGACAGAGCAGCGAGGAGGAGCAGCCGAGTGCTGAATACCAAGATGGTCAACAAGGAGTTTCCATAGGACCTAAATTATAGGGCTAAAAATGTTATAGGTGTAGTAACTTAACAGAGAGAGGATCCAAGTGGGGAAAACAGGCAAACAAATCTGAATCGCGATCCAAATCCGAAATTCCAAAACGGGCTGAGGTTAATACTTGGCTGCAGCGACGAAACTCAACTCCAAATCACAGACCAAAGACCAGGAACACAAAGAGGAAAACGCATGAGTCATTCAGAGGACACAAGCACCCAATACCTTGCTGTTCTGGGAACCAGGTGCTTTTAAACTTTAATTAATTAGGTTGATTGGTTGCGGCTGAGTCTAGTATCCAGGTAAGGCAGAGCTGTGAACTGGCTGTGCATGGTTGACTGGCTGTAGAGCTTGGTGCAGACATAACAATGGCTTTAGAAAAGTTTCATCAAGGATCGATGGGGTTGACATGATGGGCTGGAGGCTGTGGTGGGGATGGGAGACTTCAAGAGTGTCTTTATATTTCTCCATATTTATTTATATCCATTTTGTGAAACAAATATATCTATTTGGAACAAAAATCAATATACCTGCTTTCAAAAATTGTGATAAATACAAGCAATTATAATATTTTTGTAATACATACAAGGCACTGCTCATACTGTTTATTTCTGGAATGGATTGTAAGCTGGTATGGGCAAGCAACGATATCCCCCAATGTCCTTGAGTGGCCTTATTTTGGCAGTAGGACGTCTGTAAATTTGCCCGGTACTCTGTGTGGAACTTTGGCTGAGCAGAGAGCATGCGTGGAGACATATCCACCTTCAGAGTCCACCGAGGATCTCACCATACCCGTGGACTCACCGTGACCTTGGGCACAGAACGCTTGCCATTCAGAGGTGACACGAAAATGTCCAAAATGATATGGAATAGCACAGGCAAACTATGGGCCACCCTGTGGTGTTTGGTGCACCGGGAAATACGAACAGGAGGACACGAAATAGATCGTTCCCATTTTTGGAAGTAATCCAGAATTTCTCTTCTGCGGTTTGCTCTTTTTTTATTTTGCAGTTATTCCTGAATACGACTTCCCCAGCCCAAGAATTACAGAATCACTGAGTCATTCAAATTACAACTAGAATGTTCTCTTTAGAATGTGGCTCTGAAAATCATGAAAAATTTACCTTCGACAATGCTAGCATTAGTCGCCAATCGTTAACATGGGTAGTGTCAGTGTTGTTTGTCTAATTCTCATTCCTTATACACTTACTGTTTTATAGTTCTGTGTCTTAGGCCACTCGACTTTCTCTAGATAACTGGGTCTGCTAAATAAATGTAGAGATTCAGTCTGGAGAATCCACACGATTAGGAGATTCTGTAGTCCTGTGGCTCTACCAGTGCTTTAGTTCTCCTGTGAATCCCGGTGTGATACTTTACCAGGAAACTTAAACACTTCTGAAACTGTTTCTAGTGCAGATGTAGCTGCCACTTAGTGTTATACACACTGTGAGAACATTTCATTACCGAATAATTTTGTATTCGGCTTCTGGCAATGGCTGCAATCCAGAAAACTTGTGTACGGCTAATAATAGTTGGCTGTTATATTGTACCATCACTAAACATACATTTGAAGATAAAAACAACTAAGCACTATTATTCATATAAGCCTTCATAAATGATGTATATAAATGGTAGACCAGTAATTAGTTATATCCCATTGAAACAGATTTTTTGTGATGAACGCCAGAGATTCAAGGCAATGGACAGCTGGTATGGAGACCACTCTGCAAGCTAGAAGTTTTACAGCACTGTTTAAACAAAGAAGCCAGACTGTAAAGGAGCTGTTGCTTTTTTCAGCAGGGGAATTCTCGAGGTTTTCTTATTCATTGCAGGTTCCAGTCAGCGTGAAATGTCATCTGCTCCCTTAACCTGCTGGGAGATGCTCCTGCAATACTGATGAAAAGATTCCAAGGTGTTACTGCCATTATTTTTCCATCTGACAGACGTCATTCCCAGACCATTAGGAGACGTGCGACTTTGTGGTTTTTTTAAGCTCTGGGGGAGCATGACTGCTTGGGTCTTGAAGCATGTTCTCACCCGTGTGAAATTTTCAGTGCGTCTGGATGTCAAACTAATTTCCCGTCATCCCTCTTTTTTTCTATTTATTTAGTCTTATTTCTCTGTCAGGCCGCCATTTCTTCAATGAATCATTTAAAAATCATTCAAAATCATGAATGGTTCTTAGGTGACCCATCAACCAGCTCTGTTATTCATTCTCCATATTCATACTCTCCATACTCCATTCATACTCTCCAAACTCAATTCATGCTGGAAACAATGTGGACTGTCTGGGAGCTCCCCAAGGACTGGGTCGAGAAACACTGCTTTTAAATGTAGTTCATTTTACTTGTTCATTTTTGATCATGCGAGTGTTTCCTGTGATGGACGAGCATTTCAGCCGGGGTATCGCTAAACTGATGCCCTTATCTTTTACGGACGGGCATGGTGAAAGAACAAAGAGACGATCCACAATACGGCACTCAAGCAGAAAGGGTTTTATTATATAGAAACTGAACACAAAAGGGAAGACTAGAAAACAAAGGGACCACAAGGGGTCAAATTAAAGCAGGTAAAAACAGAAGCTATAAGTAACTCGAAGGGAAACAAATATTGGACACGCTTTGGGAAACACTGTCATGAAGTCATACAGGAGTCAAGCGGGGAGCGACACAGGAACAAACACAGCAAAGAAGAGCTAAAGCAGGGACAAAGTTCTGGCGGGAACTTAAATACACGTGATAGGGTAACGGGAGACAGGTGTGGACACTTACACTTACTAATAACAACGCCTAGGAGGACTGAAGTATAGGTGAGGGCAAAAATCAGACAAAGGATCGAAAACCAGGGAGACTAGAGTAACAAGGGCCACCAAATATTACAAAGAAGGGAAAAAACAGGGAACAAAAAAAAGGAAACGACACAGATACACCAGCACACAAGCAACACAGGATGTACAAAGAACCATAGGTGCAACATAAAAAATATAAAGAACCCACGACAAGAGGGGAGCTCAATTAAGTCGCTCATTATGCTGTGCAGCGGCCTGAGGAACAGGAGAGCGCAATGGTTTAGCCAACGTTACCTGCTGGCCAAATGGGAACTGGCATACAGAAGGGGACTGGACAGGGAGCAATCCTGCCACTTTCCATTCTTGGACGGGTTTCAGAAGCATTGTGCCTCTGCATTGGATATAGCTGAATGAGGCATAGCATAAATGTGAGTTTCATTATCTTTATAGTCATTGCTGAATAATAGCCAAAACAACAGTTTTATATAGGTGTTTTATTGGGGTTCAAAGGTACGCATCCTTTTAATGGAAAAAGTCACTAGACACAAAAATGTACTTGTTTTATCCCAATTAAAATTTTACATTTTAATTCTGTTTTTCTCTGCCATTGAATATGTTCTATCCAATTTTATTAGACAGGATGCATTTTCTCCTGTAGTTATTTTCTTCTGTCCTGTGTTGCCCTATAATTATGCACAATATTCTTGTTTATGCCAAAGGTTTTTTTCTTCTCAGAAAAGACCAGGGTTTTGCTTTACATTCAAAGTAGAAAATCACAAAAATAGAAGAGCGGAGTCAAAACATTCTATTACCATAACAACCAACACTGGCATCATTGCTGTCAGGAACGGATCTTTTAACTGAGCTGTAGATGAGAATCTAATTCAGGGCTTGTCTAATAGCTTTAAGTCTTCATTCAGCTGTAGGAGTCTTTCTTTAGCCATATAACAGGGATATGAAAAAGGAGATTAATTAGGTTCAGGTTTCTAACGTGGGAAGCAACTCATCGCTAAAACAGTGGGGGTTGAAGCAAACACTGATGGAAAGCCTACAAGCTGGAGTTTTTACTTGTACTGATACAGACTTTCTGTTTTCTGTGAGCTCAAAGAATTCAGTGATCTTTATTTAGGTTTTTCTAATGCTTCCATCAACTGCTGATCCTGGACAGAGTCACAGGGGGGGCTGGAGTCTATCCAGATAGATAGGAATACACCCCAGATAGGATGCAGTCCACACTCAGACACACTGCAGCAGGAGACGGGGATGCGGGGATTCGGGATGACAGCGCAATCAGCCAATAATAAAGTAGCGGTTCTCAGCTCCAGTGCTGGGGACCCACTCTCATTGGCTGATTGTGAGGTCATCCCAAAAACCCACACCAACACCGGCTCTCCACGGGACAGGTTCCCCACCCCAGGCAATTTCGAGTTGCTAGTCATGCCTTTTGGAATACAGGTGGAAGCAGGAGTCCCCCAAAGAACCCCTGTGGGATAGGAACCTCCAAACAGGGCGCATGAACATCCATAACAGGGAGAGGATGGAACCTCCAAACAGGGAGAGGATGGAACCTCCAAACACAGCAAAGGTGACCCAAGAGGCATCAAGCCACAGCACTACCAACTGAGCTACCATGGCACCCTTTTCTCACTCCAATGGAGGCTAAATCTCATGTTCAAATAATGTTCAGTCTCATATCTCAGAAATCCTACAAGTTCTGCTGTTCCCTCCATGTCATCATAAGGTCACTCAAAATTTTATTCGCACGATTAGTTGCTGTTATTCAGAATTCTCCAGTAACACTGGCTCCACGATTACCCATGACCCCTAAAACATAACCTGTGCCAACACACGGCCTGTGGACACAGAGAAGCCAAGGCATGCATTTGATTAACACTCGCAATAAATGCGACGGCACAGGGGAAATCCGGGCAGATTTCATTCACCTTCTGGCCCGATATGGATCTGTGGTGCATGCAATTGCTTTGACTAGTTCCGCTACTTTCCATGTCGCTCACAGCTGATGTTGTTTATCTTGAACAACAGGCAGCATGTTTGGAGGAAGATCGTGCATGATGCAGAGGTATCATGCATGTTCCTTGCTGGTGGTCACAAGAACATGTCGGCATCACGTAAAATAAAAATCAACATTTTATGAAAACAACACAGAAGTAAAATCACATTAAATTTTCAAAACATTTCTTTTATTAATTAATTTATCTATACACTTAACATCTGTTTTTAGTTTCTGTGGTTGTTGGGATATTTTCTCAAAATTCTTCAAATATTTGTGTGTATATAGCTGTGGTTTACCTGGTGTTCTCAACCCAGTGACCCCGCCCCCCACCACCAATCATTTTCGCTCCCTCCTACCTCCCAGCCAATAAAGTACATTGCATATCTGGGTGGAAGCAAAATGTGGACTGTCTGGGGGTAGACTATAGTAAACTATAGTACCGATTCTAATATCCCTGACAATAGGGATTCCTAAGCAAAAATGTTTTTTACGGGAACAGTGACATTCGCTAGCGTTGACGTGTCCGCTTGGGGAGGCGTCACTTCGCCTTTGTGGCAGATGACACATTTTCTTGCTGTTTTTGTTTTTCTGATGATGTTTAAAAGAGTAGGATTATGCTTCCAGGCGTACGGTAGTGATATCCGGTTTGGTGCCTGTGGAATGTAATTTAAAATGCCGGCCTTAGGCGATTCCTTCAGCGACGCCTTCAAGATGTTCAGATACAATTATCAGTAAAATAACAGAGGCACATATCAGGGCGGAGCCACAGGGGCACTGGCCCCAGGTGAAAGCTGATTAGCCCCTAGAGTGCCCCCTCCCCTGTCACTCACCCATTTAAAATATATGATTGGCTAATGATAACTTTGACCCCTATCTGTGAATTATGGCCCCCACCTTAAAAAAAATCTTAGAATTGACCCAGCCAGCATTGAATTTTTCAATCTCAGCACTCTGACTCCAATTATACAGAAAGCAATCAATTTGCACTCAGTAATCCATTTCTGCATAACTGTTTGTATACTATTGCTATTCTTCAGTCAAGGTTAACAGGACAACCCCTTCATTGACTCCAAAACACAAAGCCAGCTATTCATTTTGATCGCTGAATGATTTGCAGTTTGTTCATTTTGATTAGCAGTTTGCTAATTGGATTTCTTAACACTACTGTATCTAGCATAGCTATGCTTCACCCATTACTAGAGAGGGAGCATTTACATGCGAAATCATCTTATTCAAAGTTTCACCAAGTTATCTGTCAGGGATTTAAAAACTGCCAATCCACGGCAGACATTGGTTGGATATTAATCATTAATTCAACTCGAGACACTGGTGGCTATCTGTGCTAAGGTTCACTGTTGAAATCTTGTAGTGAAGATGCAAGCTGAAGTCATTTATTATTAATATAAGATTAGACAAGATCAGATATATACTATCAAAATTAAAGTTAGCAAAAATTGTGTAAATAGCACGTTGAATGTACAATCAGAACTAATGCCAGATTTTTTGGGGTCTGGGTGGTTTTCAAAGCCAGTGTCTGTGCTCAGAGGTATCCTGCGTGCATGAACTGGAATGTTTGGATTTTTCCAGATTCTTACAGACAAAAAAATCAAGCATCCATTGATCAATGCTCCCTCAATTTGTTCTGACAGATACTCTCCATTTCTGAGTTTCAGTTTATTACAGCCCTAAACAGCGCTGATGCAAACTTTTATTACCTCATAAGCCGACGCCATGGAAAGAGTTTCAGAATGGATGCTGTGACAGGCTCTCTGCAGGGGTGTGACAAATTAGAAGAGATTATCTGGACAATACGCCTAATAACCCAAGCACTATAAAACTGCTGAGTCTACTGATGGGACCCGCTTCTCAGTTTCTGCTATCAATGTCGTGATTGATAGCCGTTAATGTCCCCAATCCACTGCCTAGAAAGTCACTGACAGATGTCGTGATCTACCTTTCATTAATTCTGTTAGCTAGCAGGCTAAAGTTTGCAGGCTAGAAGTACTTCCCAGTTATTTGATGGAAGCCTGGAGCATATACCAGGAAATGACGTCAAGAAAGCTACCTTGGGAGGGGGTGGTTAGGGTTAGATTCTTATATTTATGTACCTTGCTGTATGTATGTATAAGAATTTCCCAAGGGATAAATAAAGTTCATTCTATTTAACGTATTTCTGTGCCCTTTAAGGAAAAGGTTTGCCAGTAACCAATAGAGGTTAGTATGCTAGCTATGTTACTGTAGCGTCGGCGAATGGCCTAGCTATTTGTATGTTTCCTGTCATGCTCACTGCTGTATGTGATGAGAATAGCCCTTGTACACGTCGCTGTTTAAGACCGTGCCCTGTTCCTTGTGTCACGTGTCCCCCACATGTAATGTCATGTGTAGCGCTAATGCTTATGAAAATGCTAGCATAGTGAATGACGTACCCACCATGACGTGTGTTTTGTAGTTCCGTTTTTGTAGTGGGCTGCGGGGTGTGTAGGTGAAGGAGAGGGAGCAGGTAGTGTTGTCACTGTCTGTCCTATTGTGGGAGTCCTTTGAAAGGCTGTTAATAAAAGAGGCATCTGTATGAGGATGTTGCCTTGGTTTTTGTCTGCTGGGCAGCTGGGCCGGCTTTAGCTATTGGCACATTAGGCCGTCGGCTCAGGGCGCCTAATTCACTTCATTGAGGAGGAAGTGAAATGATCATGGATTTTGTTGGTATAAGGGGCCTCCTATGTAAAGTTTTGCCTAGGGCCCCTGTAGAGGAAGAGCCGGCCCCGCTTGAGGCGCTGATCCATATTGATGGTTCGGAACATTCCGGAAACCTAGAGAAATCAGTCCGACTGCAGCCCTTTAGCAGGAACCCCAAGGGTTTCCGGAAGGTGTAAAGGATCCATTGAACTAAAAGAGTCGACATCTCAGGAAGCCTGCGATTCGGCCTATTCCTGGAAAGCGTGGGTTGTCAAACAGGGCACGATCCGGATGAGACGCCGGGATGCTATATGAGGCTCTATCTCGCACACGCCAGACACACTAGGACGCAGCTTAAATCGCTCGTTCAGCTAAACGGCGTGTCCTTGCAGCCCGAGCACCTGGAGGAACGTCACAGGGACGTGGGTAGAACATGTGAACAGCGTAGAGGTGGCACTGGGGACAGGATACAACTGTCGACCCTGGAGGGGTATAGCAATGAGGGTAACCGGTAAGCGACTCTACCTCCTATTGGCTCATGTATAAACGTGAGGTCATTTCGTGGATAATTATACCCCTTCGATAGGAAAGTCACCTTCATCTGTGGGACACTAGGCCATTGTAGGATTCTGCTGTGATTTTTTCCCTGCTTTTGTTTGGTTTCTATTTACTTTTTTTTTGCCTTCCTCGTCTTGTCACAGCTCCAGCACAGCTTCTGTAAATGAGTACTTGAGCACAGGTGCGCGTGTGTGGTATGTCACCCCAGACCAATGTCAGTGAGTCACCGGCCCTCTCGAGTCCCACCGAGTGTCACAGGCCCGTCTTGCTCCAAAGCCAGAGCCCCTGCGCCCGGAAAGAAGTTGTCAATTCCCGTATAATTACCGCTAAAATGATGGTTGAGTGCCAATGCATCTCTACCCACCAGAAGCGCTCACAGACAGCGGCCGAGAGCTCAGTTTGTCTGCAGGACTCCTCACCTACCTCTGAATGACGCCGGTATGTGTCAGTGCTGTGGGTTGTATCCCAGAGGCTGCCTGCAGCATGAGTGATGCATTCCTCTGTGTGAGAGCGAGACTGCATTTGCACAAATCAGCTTTCGAACTCAGGGGGATCAGGGGGTACCCCCCATATGTGCTCAGGGACCCCCTGTGAGACAGAAAATATGCACCAGTGACAATTTTTTATCATTGCCCCCCCCCCCTCGTAAATATACACCATTTTGCAAGATTGAGTCCCCCTACCCACCCCTTTGACAATTTTTATC
>JABFEB020000090.1:306466-323994 GCA_019775895.2 Stomatorhinus ivindoensis | reverse complement strand
GCATACCGGGAGCAATTGGGGGTTCAGTGTCTTGCTCAAGGACACTTTGATGGGGTCAGGAGGAACCAGGGCTTGAATCTGCAACCCTACAGTTGCTGAACGATAGTGCTGCCTCCTGCGCCACAATCTTCCCCCAAATGGTAAAAGTGGTTCTTCTTCTGACCAAAAGCTGAAACGAGGTCCAGCTCTCGGTGGCTGAATGTCACTTAAGGCTTCTGCCATGGTCTCAAGGGGGCGCCAGAGTGGAGCTTCCTGGAGGGCTGACCACCGTAAAGGCACCCATTAAGTCGTGCTTAGTACTATGGGATGGCCGCCACAAGTCTTTACGTTTGCTCAGGCTCCTTGTCCCTAATTACAGGTTCATGCAGCAGCTGAGCATAATGGTTTAAGCTGAGCATGCTGGTTTCGTGTAGCACTCAGGCATACAGCTCAAGGTAGTAGCTGAACATGTAACATAACATTTAAACATTGTTTAGCAGGGGCGTTTACTCAAAGAGACTTACGGCTGAGAAAGCAGGGCCAGTTCCTGGAGCCATTGGGGGGTTAATGGTCCCACTCATGGACCCAACAGTGAAAATACTCTGCTGACCACGGGATTTAAACCAACAACCTTTAGTGAATCCCAGCCCACTTAGCTGAAGACAGCCCCCATATCCATGCCTTATTGGTACTCCCTTCCCTACCCCTTCCTACCCCCCACCACAGGTGCCCCCCCATCACTCCAGAGGTTCAGCAAAATATGCTGCCGTATTTATATAGCTTACAGAGTCATTTAACATTCAGAACCATTAATCACAGTCAGACTCACATGATATCAGAGCTGTTAGCCGGCGGCTAAGCACAAATCTCACTGCCGACATCACTCCGCCCACCCCCACTTACCCAGGCCGTCGCCCCCTCCCTGGAGAGACTGCATCCAAGGCATCGCTTTGACGATGTGATATTAACGGACAGGTCAGAGTTTTAATTTAACGTGAGCCTTCATTGTTATTCGGCGCGTAAGTCCTCAGATGACAGGGTATTTTTCAAAGAGAGCGGCGCTCTTTGAAAGTTTGTGCCCAATCACTTAGCCCGAAGGCCTTCATTTTAACAAATACTTTGCAAACACTTAACATGATAAAGGTCTTCGGCAGAGTTCAGTAATCGACTGCTGACACGAAGCGATGTTCAAACTGGAGCTAACAGGACGGGAGACAGAATCGCGGGTAAGTATTTACACACTTTACCTTAGAGCCTCTCTGTTCTCCCAGTCCAGGTTATCAGCTGGAACTGTGGGTTATCATCTCACAACAGTAGGTCATGCTACTCAAGTGAACTGTTGATTGTTAGTTGGAGTTTTGAGGTGTCAGTATGTCCATCCCTGATCTGGTTTATTTATTCTCCATGGTGCACCCTAGTGGTGCATCAGAGTTTTTTTTTCTACTTACAACAAGGGTGCTTCAGAATTTACTGCATTCACTGGCATGAGACATACGGAATCACACAGCCTGCCTACCTATAAACGTGTCTCTATGAAGTATATGGAGGTGCTATAGTCATCCTAGGGGGCGCTGAGGCTCTATGACATATCTCACTGGATGAGCAGGAGGTCCTTCACAACAGGCCTTGGCCACTGTTTCGTTTTTGAACATGGTTTGTATTTAGCAGATGTTCCCTAAGGTGCCCAAATGTCATCCCTTAGTTAACAAAAAGCCAGCTACGAACAAGCCACAGGTCACGTCATATAACATCAGCAGATCATCCACCACGAGGATATCATCTCCTTCCTTGGACCTCTTTGTAAACACATGATATTTCTGAGCCATCATGTTGTTTTTCTCAAGATAATCTTAAAGAAGCCACGTCACCATTACCTGACAGCTGACAGGAAGCCATCCAAACTGAGACTGCCAGCATGCACGCCCTGGGTCACAAATCATCCTCTTTCCGGAAGTTTCCGGAAACCCGGAGATTGCTTCAGTGACTTCAGCCCCGCTCCCTCCGCACATGCCAATTAGGGGCCGCCGATGACAGTGTCCCTGAGTCGTGTCACACCCTCAAAACAAGACGAAAAGCTGTGGGTAGGGCTGGGCTGACAAGGTGTAAGCTGACAGCTGTGTCACACACACTGTCACGCTGTCACTTTTAAACCGTTGCTATGGGGAGAAAAGGACAGACAGTAGCGGAGCAACCTGGTACCAGCCCTAACATTTCCAAGCAGACCATTAGGCGTGCATCACGAACCATAATGAAATCATTCCAATACATCCTCTCCTATTTCCAAACACTGGATCTCGTTAATAAACCTAATTGCCCCACATACAATTATCTGATTCTTTTGTGTTCCACAATAGCAATATAGTCTTCTCATTACAATGGTTATTTACTCCAAAAAACACATTGTGTCTATGCACCCAACACATGACTCCTAAACACAATTTTTAAAAACATCTCAGCAAATCATCCTTTCATCACCATGTATTTCATATACAGTGCATTACTTATTTAGCAGACTCTTCCCAATTAACGTATAACTGAGGAGCCGTAGGCAAATGGAGCAGTTGGGGGTAGAGGGTCTGGCTCAAGGGTCCCAGGGTGAAAGCTGGGGATTTGAACCAGCAACCTTCCGGTCGCAGGCACTAATCCACTGAGTCACACACCAGCCCAGAGTATTGGAGTACATGGAAGCATCCCTGGAACCACAGGGTATGGAGCACAAAATGCCCCATGAGGGATGTAAGGCACAGACTCACAGATTAGGGGCAATTTAGAGACACTAATTTGTGTAACAGCATGTTTCTGGACTGCAGGAAGAAATTAATCCTTTGTTTTGGGGGAGGTGTGTAGCCCAGCGGGTTAGGCCTCTGTTACTGTAATAGGAATGTCGCTGGTTCAAATCCCATGCTTAGAAAAGTAGCTACATCCCTGCTGGGACCTTGAGCAAGGCCCTTAACCCCTAGGGGTGCCAACTGACCCCATGCTCACACCCTAGGCCTCAGTCTCTCCTCTGTATGTGTGTTTAGGTCTTTAAAAGGAACGTAAGCTGTGAATTGTAATGCATTCCATTCTACAAAAGGTAGAGGTTCATTTCATGCAGACTACCTGGAGATTCTGGCAGTTTGAACCTGGTATATTATCACACATGCAAGGAAGCTTCCACAGCTAATTCAGTTGTGCACAAAAATATTGGTGCTCTGCCATTAAAAAAAAAGAATCTCAATTTCTATGTGAAATAAGTTGAAAAACAAATAATTGGCAAATGAAAATAACATTGGGTCAAGAGGAATGCGCCACATTACCAGCTGACAGGCATAGAAGTCTCATTCAGAGCAGCATAAAGCGCTTGATTGCAGTTATTGCCTTGAAATGCATACAAAAATATTAGGTTAGGGTTCCCAGTAATCTTGTCCATGCCATTCTCATTTCTTTTATTATTTACAAAAATATGTAAAGCCATAAATCAAAAGGATAGCATCTGCTCTGTGGATTATACAATAAAGAATGATGACAATTACTTCTGCCAGATGCAACTTATTAGATGAAAAATTGTGGATCTACATATACCTGCATCTGCGAACACCCATGCTCTTCAGCTGTGAGGCTGTCACTTGGAGGTCTTCAACTTCTGAGCTTGAAGCTTGAAGTTGCCCGAGCTTCCAGATCCACTTTGTGCTTCCCCCCCACCATGCTGTTTTTCACCAGTGCATGATGGGAATTCTTCATAATCTAGTTATCTTGTCATATAGGCCTGCTGCTACCCCTACGACGTTTCGATCCATGCGCCATGTGTTTCCTTTGCAGAATTTGCCAGGTATTAATTCCGCATCTGGCTGCCTACTGGCGGACGTCACTCCCGAGTTAACGAGTCAGAATGGCATTTAGCAATACTCAGGACTTGTTTCATAAAGCAGGATTTATTATTATTATTATTATAATAATTTTATTTATTTATATACAGTACATACATATATGTGTGTGTGTGTGTGTGTGTGTGTTTATTTATTTTATTTATATAGCGCCTTTCATACACTCAAGGACATTTTACAAAAACACATTTAACAAGGCAAGTTATATACGGGACGAATAATATTCATTGAATAGATGTGTTTTTAACAGGAGCTTAAAATGGATAACAGATTTTTCCTTACGGAGACTGAGAGGAAGAGCATTCCAAAGTTTAGGAGCTGTTACCCTAAACACACTAGGGAGCTGATGTGTGGTCGGAATGTAAGAAGCTGATCAAAAATGACCCTCAAATTACGGACTGATATTCAGGGCTCCACTAGGATCCCATTGACATCAATTTGATGTAAGACTCAAACCACGAAAGGGCAGCACCAGAGATACCAATACTTGCAAGTTGGGAGAGCAAGATATTATGGTTAACTGTATCAAATGCTGCACTTAAGTCAAGAAGAACTAGGATAGTGGCCATCCCAGAGTCTGCAGACAGAAGGATGTCATTGGTCACCTTAAGCAAAGCTGTTTCTGTACTATGTAGGGTTCTGAATTCAGATTGTATGGGATCAAGCAGGTTATGAGAGTTTAAATAATCATTTAGTTAAGCAGCAACAACTTTCCCCAAGATCTTAGCCAGAAATGGTAGATTAGAGATTGGGCGATAAAACTTTAGTTGTAATGAGTCTATGCCAGGTTTTTTAAAAACAGGGGTTACAGCAGCAGTTTTTAATTCTTTTGGAACAATACAAGTACGAAAACTGCAGTTGATAAAGTAAGAAATGGGAGCAGATGGGTGGGGTCTACGTGGCAAGTAGGTCGATTTGATTTAGAGATTAGCTGAGCAATATAAGTTGATGTCGTGGAGTTAAATTTAGTTAAGTAGATTGGAGATTCAGGAATAGGATCAGTTGTCAGAGGTGGGGTCTGATTAGCAGAGAAGCCTCCATATATGGTCACAATTTTTGACCACAATGAAGTCCACAAATGAATTACAGCAGAAGGAGTAGGAGTTTTAACAGCAGGTTGACAGAGTCTGTTAATTGTAATGAAAAAATATCTAGGGCGACAAGAACCAGAGTTAATAAAGGCACTTTTGTAATCCTTCAGGTGTTTACTGTAAGCCAGAGCATGAACAGTCAGACCAGTCTTCTTCCATAGCCTCTCAGGTACGCAGCTCAGATGTGAACCATGCGGGAGCCCGGGTAGCAGGGACAGACACAAGGATCTAATAGGTGCGTGATGGTCTAAAACTTGTGACATTGTGAAATTATAGAGATACAGAATCTGCACTGGGCAAGACAACTGAAAAACATCATAAAGCTTCGAAAGACATAGAGAAGGGTAATTGATCAACATTTTTTATGTTTCAATAGGTTATTTTAGATTTCTGACTTGAGTGTAGGCAGCGGATAACTGAAACTAAATTCAACCAGCCTGAGATCTGAGATAGCAATGACAGAACCAGGTGTACAAACATTCTGTAAACCAGTGGAACAAATAAGATACAGAGTATGGCCCTCAGCACGAGTTGGGAAATTAATATGTTGCACAAAACTGAAACAATCCAGTTCTGAACGCAGCTTGCTAGCAGATGAACAGTCAGTATCCACATGAATATTAAAATCACCAAGCAAAATAACAGCGGTAGACATGCCACAAACAAGAGTAAGTATCTCATTAAGATCAGAGGAAAAAATAGGATGAGGCTTAGGAGGTCTGTATATTAATATAATGTGGTCGAATCCTTTCCAGCAATTTTAAGAACCAGATATTCACATGATGTAATCTCATGAAAATCAACAATAGTTGTTTTAACACGATGAATCACCGCTAGACCACCACCTCTGCCCGTCAGATGGGGTTTCGATAGAAAACTATAACCAGGAGGTGTAAGCAGCAACATGTCCAGATTTATAGAAATCTGGTTAAGTATAAAGGTTAAGTATAAATTTCTTGCTTAGCCAGATAAGTTGTCAGATTTAATTTACCCCAGTTTAAATGGCCTTTACCTTTGTTCACTTAAGTCAATCCCAAGTTAACCGCGTTCTAGTACGGCAAGTCAGAAATACCTAGGACCTTTTTCACAAAGCGGGATTTCTTGCTTAGCCGGATAACTTGTTGGATTTAATTTGGCCTTTACCTTTGTTCACTTATATTTAGCCTTAAATCTGACAAGTTAGCCAACTAAGCAAGAAATGCAGCATAAGGTCTGTCATGTTCTCCAGCTGCCTGATCTGATACCAGGGTGTCAGCAGTATGGTGGAGATGCCCTCATCACTGGCAGAACGCTAGGCAGTGCAGCCAGTACAGATGCACTGGGGCCCACAGAAACCGGAGCCCTACGGAGGTTCGAAGGGCCCCTGTGCTGTGGGGGTCAGGAGGCTGTTGATATATTAGTTTAAATCACCAAAGCACTTTCATTGTATTATGGGCTGCCGGAAACCGAGATACGTTACCTGGCTGGCAAATCTGTCTCAATTCTTGGTGCCCAATTTTTCTTTTTTTCTGATAAAGCTGTAAAAGTCCATATTGTATACATTAATGGTATTTCACAGACATGCATGATACATCAGCAACATTTAACCATTCAGGGTCAGAGGCTTTGTTTGCGGGCATGGACACGTGTCCAGAAAGGACGGGGGGGGGGGGGGGGGGGAAAAAAAAACATCTTGCACTGGGGCCCATTATAACAAGTTTATGCCTTCCCCCAGCATTTGCAGCATCCTTCTCCAGAAGCAGTTCAGCCGTCGATAGAATAACAGCTGATGGCAAGTGCTGCAGGGGGCAATGAACGTGGTCAACAGAGACTGACACATGAAATGGGAATCCCCACAAAGTGTGAATAAGAATCCTGTCTGGGAGGTGCTTTAGTATCTCTAATGCCGTAAGCTTTGCCCAGCCTGGGGGCTTTCTTCTGTTTTTCTGGAATCAGTACCACACCAAGTCGAGTGGAATGGAACAGTGATTTCTGGTGACTGCCAATCCTGCCACCAATCCCCAAATTCTCCCTGTAAGTCGGGGGACTTGTTTTCAGGCCTGGATGTAGGTTAATATCACACTCAGGACAAAGTAATTGCAGGTTAAGGGCTCAACAGAGTAGAATCACTCCTAGCCTCAGACCATAAGATGGGCCAAAATTCATACAGAGGAGCCAACCTTATTATTAGCCAATGATATGCTTTGAATTGGTGAGTGAGAGGAGAGGAGGCACTCTGGGAGCCAATCAGCTTTCAGCTGGGGCCAGTGCCCCAGAGGCCCCACCCTCATATACTCGTATACCCCATATAAGTCTCTGGAGTCTGTACTGATCTGGTCACAGGTATTAGACCAAGTTTAAACCCCAGAGTCAGATCCAATCTATCCTCCCATCCCAGTGGCAGTTTCCACGGCAACATAAAATGGCACCATCTGCCCAACAGGTGGTCTTATAAGTGTGCCTGCTCACCCTGCCTTGTTAGACTGTGGTTTCATTTTGGCTTATGGGAAAAATGAATAGGTGCACCACTAAGGTGGAGAATTCCTGCAACATCATCCCTAAGCCTTACCCAGTAATAATAGGACCATATATATATATACTGTATGTGTGTGTGTGTGTTTATTTTAATGATCATTGATGATATACCACAGTATACAACGACAAAATGCATGCTTTGCTAATTTTGTACCCAGGGAGCAGGGAATTCAAAGCAACAATGTTTCAATTACAAGTGCACTTCCCTTAGACCACCACTGCTCACAAAACCGGGGAAGCTGGCTTCAAACTCTTGACTGCAGGGTTGCAGCCTCTATGCCGTATACTCAGCACGTTGAGCTAATGTAGCAGCCCAATAGCTGTAATGCACTAGAGTGGTCAAACATCCACGGAACAGTGATAGATAATAGACGTCAATTAAAAACGAATACATCAATCTATTAATGATGCATGAGCAATATGGAGTGAAACAGGCTGGCCGATCAATGAAATGGGATTCCTGCGTGTATTTTGACGTAGTAAATTGATGGTAAACAGATGAGTCCATCAATCACTATAACAATAAAGCAGAAAAGTGCAGATTTAAAAAAAAAAACAGCTTTAAAAATATGTCAAATGGTTCCATCTATGCTATGACATCTTTTTCTGACACGTGTAATATTTGTGTTATTAAATCAGATTTGTTTCTGTCTAACTAGAAGGTTTAAGGGACATATTCTCATTAGAAAAGACTCCCTGGTCATTCACATACACTGTGGCTATTTTCCTGTTGTTTAATAATTAAAAACTCAGTTCACATGTTGATTTCTAACTTTCATCACGATCAGACAAACTACAATCAGTAGATTTATTTTCAGTATAATGTGCCGGTAGTTAATTTACTGTTACCGGATTTAAATATTAAAGAAATTTTACCTGCAGTCTGTTGAATGGAGCAATAAACACAGGTATAAATGTTGGCTGTTTTGCCGGCCCGGAGCATAATTACCTATGATGCATCGTGCATTCTATTCAGTTGTGTTATTATACAGAAATTAAATTTGGAAAAAGCAAATTAGCAAAAGAATCCACTTGTCTGTCCAAGCGAGGTTGACTCATCTTCCCAACAAATCTATTAATCATTGCAGCCTGGCCGATAATTGGATTTCACAAACAATCCAACAGACTGTTCATCTTCCTTACTGAAGGGGGCAGCAGGGACATCAGGAATTAACTCGTGAATGGATCACACAGAACCTTCTGCTGCCTCAGAGAGCCTCCCCAGTATCTCAGCCCCATGCTGGGAACTGGGGGAACCTCCACTGGGCCACAAGATGGTCTGCAAATAAACTTGGGGAGGGTGGGGGGCGGAGCATGAACACCTGGCTCTCATTTGTCCCCGTTGCATTTACCCAGCACCCCTCATTGATCGCACGCCCCACCCACTGTAATACACACACACCAGCTACAGGATGGTTTTTGGGTTAATCAAAATTAATATGATTCGATCAAGTTTCCTTCCCAAAACTCTTGGGAAATTCACTTTTGTTTTGTCTGAGACACTGTATGAAAAACAGAAGGATGTGCAGCACCCCCCCCCCTTCCCTCAATATGATTGGATGTGTTGTGATCATTTTCTCTGCTTCAGAAACAAGCCATCACTGCCTTATACTGGGAACCGTAAACACGCCAAGACGGCTGTTTGTTTGAGTTTTGATAATCAAATGAAGGAAAATGCCCTTTATCAGGAAGTAGGGGAAGAAGGAGAGGTCCACACAGACAGGTGTTTATCTATCCATCCATCACTGTATCAGAAGCTCTTATCCAGTACAGGGTCATGTTGAGCCTGGAGTCTATCCCAGGAAGCTCAGGGCAGGGGACACCCTGGACGGGATGCCAGTCCATCACAGGGCACAGGGCAGGGGGACACCCTGGACGGGATGCCAGTCTATCACAGGGCACAGGGCACAGGGCAGGGGACACCCTGGACGGGATGCCAGTCTATCACAGGGCACAGGGCAGGGGACACCCTGGACGGGATGCCAGTCCATCACAGGGCACAGGGCAGTTGGACACCCTGGACGGGATGCCAGTCCATCACAGGGCACAGGGCAGGGGGACACCCTGGACGGGACGCCAGTCTATCACAGGGTACAGGGCAGGGGGACACCCTGGACGGGATGCCAGACATAGTTAAGAAAGGCCATATGTGGGATTTTTAAAATTTTCTAGAAAAGGGGAGCAAAAAAACTTAGGATGTATAAATTTATGTTTACTGCCAGACAATTTCCCCTGAACCGGCATCCAGAAATCATGAGAAATTCCCTTCTGAGTGACAGAGCTGCTCTTGGAAAGGGACTCAATGTGGACATAGAAGAGCAGGAGTTCCAGCGAGGAGACAGGAAATCTGGGAGCAAATATCTTTCAGAGAAATATGTTCACGTTTGTTTGGTGCTCGGATTTTTAATTTCGGTTACCTGGACTTCAGTTGATGACAGATTATCCGATTCAAGTATTCAGCACTACTGCCTATCTGCACACTAGGACAGAACTATGTAACCAGCTGCCTATTAAAGAACAAACTGACAAAGGAGACACATAGACTGGATGCAAAATGAATGAGAGTGTCATTGTATCAGCGTCTAACTGCTCCACCTCTCCTTTTTGTCTCTCTATCTCCTGTCCCTCTCTTCTGCATATCTCCATATCGCTGTCATGCTCCTCTTTTGAGTCTCTCTATCTCATCTCTCTCTATCTCCTTCTCTGCTTTTCCTCTGAGCTGCTCTCTCTCCTCCGTATCTCTCCATCCCATCTCTGTCTCTCTATCTCCTCCATGCTTGTTCTCTCCCCCCCCCCACAAAGTATTCTCTGTGTGAGTCAGTCCTCTCCTCCAGGCTTACAGGTGTAGTGGGTGCACCCCTCCATCCCCCCGCTACCTCATTCCATCCCTCCCCCTTTTCATCCCAGCACTGCCGTACGCTCTATTATGTAGTCCTTCTCTCACCTCGTTTATTATATACCGTTATCGCGTCCGGCGATTATCCCTGCGTGGGCGTTCGGGCTTACGACACGGGGCCCGGCTCCGGTCAGGGCGGCTGACGCAGACACGTTAAGCCATCACTTCCATCCAAGTAAACTTCTGCGTCCCTGTCAAAGGAGCCCCTGCTCTGAGCTGTCGACGGACCCTCTGAATGCGGTGGCTCGCTGCCCGGGGGGGGTCAGGGCAGCGATCCCAAAGGGAGGTCAGCACGAAGAGGACCGCGGCGCGTGAGGCCGTGTCGAGCCGGCGCCCGCGAACGTGCGAACAGCTGTCACAGAGAAGGACCGTCTTCAGGGAGAGCGGCAGGGGGAGAGAGCCAGGCTATAGCCACTCCTGTATGACTCACAGCTTTTTGCAGACATTTTGTTCACTGGCACTGTGAGGAGAATAACTCAAAGGAGTTGGAGTCCTTAACCAGCACACCCCCTGCTGGCCACTGAGTTGCCCCAGAGTGTTTCTGACTCCTTTTTATATGATTCATGGTCGCCCCTGTTTCTGAGAAGTTGTTCATGTTCTTTTGTTTTTTTTAGTCTCTGTTCCTGTGTTTTTGTTTGTTTTTGTTTTTTTTAGGTGTGTGAAACTGGCCATTGAGGAGCAAAAAGAAAAAGAAAAATGACCCATGTCCTCCTGTCATCTGAGGCGGAGGGTAAGTTTGGAGCCAGCCAATCAGCTCCCTGGGTCGGTGTGTTATGGGATGCCGACTCACATAACTGCCCGTGAACTGTGGGTGGAAACTCACGTAAACATGCGAATTCCACACACGCAGAGCCAGAGGTGTGATTCGGACCCCTGCAGCTCTGCGATGCTACGGTGCTACCCACAGATCTGCATGCTTTTTTTATATGAAAATCGCCTTACGTTGCAATAACAAACACCTGCTCATTGACTCACCATCCCCTGGAGCAAATTTTTCTTCCTCTCCACCTACACAGGCACACGGAGGGGTCAGCTGGGATGGGGGGGGGGGGGTGTACTTCATATCTGATGGAGACACCTGGCTCAAAGCTGAGTTATCAGTCAGAGACCCTGTTAGGAGAGGAACCGTCAAGCCTTTTCAAGGAGTTCCATGGAACCTCCAAGCTGACAAGGATGAGATGTAGGAGTTCCAGGTTTTATTTACCGTAGTCATTTACAGGGCACCCTCAATCCATGTTCTGGGGACGAGGCCCACAGACGCCCCCTTGTAGACGCCCCCTTTGTAGACGTCACGGAGCCATCGATCTTCACAATCGTCGCCATGGCATCAGACAACACGAGTCATAAAGATGTCTGTCGTCTGAGTCGCCAGCTGGTCGAATAAGATCTCGAGAATCGTCTTCAGTCCACATATCTGTAGCTATTCCAGGAAGCAACGTGTCACAAACTCCTGCCAAGGAGTCTCTCTCTATAAATGCCAGAGGCTGCCACTCGGACGATAGATGGAAGACCTTTCGGTTGCACCGCCTGACAGGGATCCCACAAAGGGTGAGGAAAGACTGACTTCTATCCGTCCGTTTTCCATGGGATAGGAGACACGCTGGACAGGTTGTCAGTCCATCAAAGGATGAAAGCTACACAATACAGGCAATTCAGAGATACCATGTAACTGCATGTATGTATATAGGGACTTATCCATAAACCAGGAGAATGACACATTTTTTTATTGCAGTCACAGAGTCAATTGAGTTTCCCCTTGTGGGGACTGAAAAAATGGTCCCCACAATGTCAAAATGATATGGACATTTGGTCCCCACAATGTAATGTATATCTGACCCACACACACACACACACAGAGTAGGAACTGAACTCAAAACCCTGGAAGAGCGAGGTCACAATGCCCACTAAGCAGCCAAACCCCTCGGGAAGACTGACTTCCTCCAGATCATCAGTAAGCTGAACTGAGCCCTTTCACTGCCATCTTTCCACTTTCCATATCCTGTTCATCATATTAATTTGTTTTTAATTTGTACGCTATTAATAATTACAATGCTGTACATTGGCATTTTTTCTATACTTCCTATTTGCTAAATTTCTCATTTGCACTTCCCTTTGCTGCCGTTGTGGTCTCACTCGCACTTACCAAACAAGGATGGCACAGGGTGTTCCGGTGCTCAAGGCAAGATTCTGGCGATCCCAACGCCCCCCCCCCCCCACACCTAGACAGTAGCCGAAAATAATTTTTTGTCAATTAATTTATATTAAAAACACTTCAGTAACACGGGGCATCTGACTGCTACCTCGCAAGATGGCTTCTGTCGCACAAGAGAAGTCGTGAGAAGTAGTGTAAATACCTGTAATATAATTTAGCTTCATTTAGCTTCATAAAATCTGACCGTTACATTAAAAGTTGTCGCCCTCCGCCGAATATCAAACTCTCCCCTGTGCTCTTGACTACAGGCCTGACCCACAGTGCCACACACCACCCAAGTCTTTTTTAAAGCATTTAGAAAACAATATCTGGGAAATTAAATGAGCTCAGGATCACCCCAGGCTCTGTAATATTCTTACAGACGTCCTGTGCCCACTCTGTAATTGAAAACGCATCTCAGTAATGTGCGAGTGTGAAATGCGGCTCGCTGAGGTGATGCGTCAGTAAGCCCCCACCCCGAAGACTGACATCAGGGTAAATTGGAAGCTGTAGATCTGAGGGGTGGGGGGGGACCAGACAGACGGACAGAGACGTGGCTTTTAGGGGGGAGCGGCTCGGAGGACACTGCTAATGAGCTGTCTCTCAGCACAGGGACATTAAATGAATCTTTTTTCCATCCCATTTCACCTCTGCTTCCTCTGCTTTCTCTTTGTGAAGGGAAGGTTCTGGAGCTTAGGAACCCGTAACCTGACACCTCGATGAAGATCGTGCTCAGATCCTCCACGCCCCCCCCCCCCCCGCCTGAGCCTGATCTTCCCAGCATGCACTCCTCTTACCTTCACGCCTCTCTGCCTAGATAAGACGTCCTGCACTGGGCTCGATCTCGTCTCCTCTTCCACCTTGGCCCCGTTTACGGCTGGCCGACTAGCACGGCCTTTATTCCCATCTTCTCATGTCTCTGTCAGCCATGCCTTCTCCAAGATGTCCAATTATAGCCCGCTATGGAGGAGAACCTGAGCGGAGTGTCGACCCCTCTGGAAGGTGGGGGTAGCGTGTTCACAGAGAGAACTTTCTGGAATTTGAATTGAATGCAGGACAAAATACAATTCAACTCTAACAATGGAACTCCGCTTATCTTCACTGTATGGTCAAAACTCACGTTTTTCCACCTGCGTATTCGTTTTAATTCCACAGACATTTTGAATGATTGATGTATGTATATGTGTACAGATATAGACCTATGCATGCATATTGTGTTGATTGTGTATGTAAGGTGTCCTCGAGTGCCTTGAAAGGCATATTTAAATAAAATGTATCATTATTTAATGTGCAAACAGTCCCCAGGTTAAGACCTTCCAACTTACGGAAAATTTGTACTAACAAACGAACTGCCATAAAGCCTATCACACTATAAATTTGAGTTAAATACAATGGTTTGTAATAATGAATGTGTGCACTACTCCGTGATGCTCATGAATACATTGCATGGCTTCAGCAGTTTTTCAGCACAAGGTACAGAATAGTACAGTAAATGCCTACTATATACTAAGACAAACACTAACTGACCCTAAATAATTACTGTATATACCTGTTCTGACTTCCATACAAATTCAACTTAAAGAGAAATTTAGGGAACAGATCCCAATCATACCACTGTTAATTATAGAAATTGGTTAATTAAGCCACACCCATTGCTGATACACATGTTTCATGAAGCACACAGGCATGCAATTTCCTGAAAGAAATATCAGCCAGCGGAATGGGTGGCTGTACAGATTAGTGACTTTCCACTCGGCGCCATCACGGGACACAGGATCTTTCCAGGAAAGACCAGCAACTGACGTGACTGTGAAGGTCAGAACATCTGGGAGCAAGTTCAGCTGTGAAGTGGTCGGCCGCACAAGCACACAGAAAGGGACCTGATTGGCCAACATTAATATCCAACCAAAACAGCAGCACATCCCACCAGCAATGACCCGGTCTCTAATGGAAAGCCTTCCGAAAAAAGCAGAGGCTATTAAAACGACAACGGGCTGAGTAACTTCATATTAATACGCTTGATTTCGAAATGAAAGGTTGGACAAGATGGTGTCCTCATACTTTTGATCATATAGCGTAGGTAGATTCTGTGGACGACCTCGAAACAAGCTCAGTTCCTCGCATGTTTTCGTTTGTGCGCATACTGGCGAACCTTTGGCAGTTTGGAGGTCATAAGCCACATTGTAGAACGACACTCCAGATTGTCATCGTGAAAGAGTCCTGGAGTAAAGAAGCCATAGCAATGAATGGAGTCAGAATCAATGGAAGTTGCATAAGCTGCTTGATTCATTTTTTTCTTTCTCTCTCTTTCATTGTATTAGAAGTTAGCGTCAGAGTGTGCACCCTGCGGTAGACTAACATCCCATCCAGGGTGGCCTCGGCCCTGTGCCCAGTGCATTCTGGGAAACGCTCCAGGCTCACCGCAAACCCGCTATTAGACAACTCATTATGAAAAATTGAAGGAGGGTTGAATGCACCATTCCATTGACACAAATCTTCACCACTTGGGTCAACAGCCCCCAGCACTTTTCAGAAATGTCTGCCTGTATAATTCCTCGAGCTGATCCCCTGAGCTCAGTTTTCACGTAGAAAATGTCTTATTGGACTCAAATGAAAGAACATCCGGGTTTTTGGTGTCATCTGAATCATCTCGGCATGTCTCGCAGACAAGGAAGGCAAAAATTCCAGAGGTAGTGAATCAGATAAACTGTTCAGAGGTTACTGCCCGTTATTCACATGAATCATTCTTGAATTTAACTTGACAACTTCATAGAGGCAGATAATACAGATCTATTAAAAGAGCTGCACAGGGAGGTTGATGAGGAGACTAAATAATTCATGTCAGCATTGGCCTTCGGTATAAAGTATAGTAACATAGAGATTAGAGGATCCATAATATTCAATGTAAATTCAGCATTTATTGACTTGTTAAGCTCAGGCTTAAGGTTAAGCGACAAACTTACTTTTAGCTATAGTTTGATCAGTCGGATAATAAGATTAGATGTCCAGTTGAGCCAAATATTCTATAGGATTTCGTTATAAACCTTTTTCTGCCTCCATTGTGTACCTTGCTTTACAGTGGTGTTGTGTCAAAGCCAAACACGGTATGGTGATGTTTATCACCACTCTAACCACGCATGCGTATAGCCCCCCCTGTTGGCCACAAACAGTCACTACACCAGGAGGGCAGACCCCAAAGTGACTTTCTCAATGGGGCCCCAAAATAAAGCCACTGTTGCCATTACTGTGGCTCCCCAGGGTTTACTGTTAGCCTCGTGAAGCTATTTCGAACTTGAGGTCCCCATTGGCCGTTGCAGATGGCGCTTAGCAACTGGAAGACAGACAGTCTCCGTGGGAACGGTTGCAGAAGCCCGTCGACGTGCGCACAGCAGCCGGCCGCTTATTGAGTTACAGGACCGTTCACAGTCAGGTTCGATTTTCGAAGCATTAGAGCGGAATGAGAGCGACAGGGTCCAGGTCGAACCAGGCTGGGGACGGGGGGGACATTCGGCAATCGTGATCCTTTCTCGGCCTCTGTTTGTTTTCCGCCTCAGGTGGGTCCGGCGCAGTTTAAAAAGAAAACTCGCATGCGGAGCCCCCGCGGACGAAAAGGGCCAACGGGCCCAATCGAAGGGAGGCCGGCCCAATCAGAGGGCAGCAGAGCTTTATTAAAAGAACAGCGGGGACCGTGTCACATCAATACTCTGACTTCCACGCATTCAAATGCTAGCTAGCCTGATTCATTAGAAAAAGAACCTAAATAAACCAGCAGCGGAAAAAGCAGCCAGCCGGCTAAGCGAGCTGGTTTAGAGATACATCATTCCCTTTCATGAGTGAAACACTGTGAAATATAAAAGACGTATAATGGTAACAAGTGAATACACAGCAAACTGTGAACAGCTGTTATCGACAGGCATATTTTTTCTAATATAATGGGCCAAACATTACAGACCAGATTTCTTTCGCAGAGGAAGAAGTGCATTCTTCCCTTTTAACCCATACTAATAACAGACTAATTTGCCAGTCGGGTACCGCGAACACAGAGGAAGTGCTCCGCTCCTAATGTCTGCCAACGGCTAATCCAAAGTAGCCTAGTTTGGATTTAAAGGTCCAAGGGGCGGCTTTCTCAAGGCAAATGAGGAGGACTCAAAGTGCCAAGCATATAAACCATTCATCAACCATCTAATTCTGGGCAGATTATGAGCAGACTGAGAGCAGTGGAGCAGGACACGTGCTTAGAAACACTGAAAGAAGATAGAATGTTCTGGAGGCATGTTCATATGGTCTCCAGCTGACTTGATGGTATCCGGCATAAAAAAATAAACATTAATTAAATAAAAATGGCTACAGAATGTGGATATGCAGTGTAGGGGTATTCAACTAATAATCATACAGTATAGCATAACTCAGAATACAGTTTATAGGGACCTCGAAGCATGCTGATGTCATAAGTGCCACAGTGGGTTATGGCTTAGGGCTTGTACTCAGAAGGTCACCAGTTCGAATCCCAGCGTCAGCAGAGTGGTTTCCTTGTTAAGGCCTTAACTCCCCACTGCTTCAGGGATTGGCCGTCCCTGCTTGCTCATGTTGAACTGGATAAAACCGTCGGCTAAAATAAACCAAATGTAAATCAGGGGCACTCAGTGGTAGCCTTAGAGATCTACCATCCTGCATGGCTTAGGAGCAACCTTGAATCTAACATACCTGATACAGATAATCATGCCCTTCAGTAGCATCTCAGTATTAGAGCCAGCTATGGTAACACCAGGGGGTGTTCCAGCAGCAGGATTTCTCAGTTACCTGGGTTAATGTGACCTAGAAGTCAAAATTGTCCAATATAACTTCTCCTTACCTGAATTCTTATTGGACGATCATGACTTATAGCTTAACCCACCAGAGAGATCCTGCTTCATGGAACACCAACCTGGTTATCTGCATTGGCTGTGTTAAATTATGGCTGCACCTAAGCTCTGCAGCATGCTAGACCTCCG
>JABFEB020000090.1:259276-271045 GCA_019775895.2 Stomatorhinus ivindoensis | reverse complement strand
AATTGATTCATACTTACGTTTATTGGAGATATTTTACAAAATAGCATAAAATGAAATATCAAACAGCATCTCTGATGTATATTTAACATGCATAAGGCAAAATTATCTAATTCTATAAAAATAACTTGAAACAAACTTGATATGCTAGCCATGTTTACACATCCGAATCATGTTTCCATAACATTTTTATTTTTCGGCAATTGCGTGGTCCCTATCTCAACGTGGATCTGGCAAAAAAAACGCCGCCATCAAAGGGGGGTGTGAACAGGTGGTCCTGAAGGAGACTTAAACCTTGCCTGAACTATTTAGACTTGAAACATGACTCTGCGTTGTAGACGGGTGGGGGGGGGGGTTGTATTCTTATGTCTGCCTCAAAGTCTTTACTGACCGTCGAGCTCCATGTTTCTGGTACGCGCAATTTTGTTTAGTAAATGAAAAGTACAAGTAGACTTGAACAGGAACCTTCCGGAAGACGCATTTAACGGACACTCTTGTCTGGAGTGACGTGAAGTGAGACAAATAGCGCTTTACTCATGTATGTGGTATTAAGGAGTCGACTAGGCATTGATGCAGCCTAGCTACAGGCATAGGCAGTGTGTGACTGGGAGTGTGACCGTTGTCTGTCGTGTGATTCCGGCAGTTCACAGGTACCCCAGACCTTCCCATGGAGGCCTTGGATTGTAGCAACACAGGAACAGGCCTGTTTAAGAGCAAGCTGTACATCAAGAACGTCAAGGCAGACCAGACGATCACCGCCAAGTTCGACATCCCCGTGAGTCTCGGCGTCCGTCTCCCGCTCGGCTCGTCTGGGTCTGCTCGACTTGCCTTGCCTGTCGGTTCAAAATTTGTCCCCGTACGGGGGATTCTTAACATCTCCGGTCCAGTCGGTGACCTGAGCTCGCATCTCCACAGGGCTGCAAGAATGTGAAGGCCATAGAGCAGGTGCTGAGGGTCACACCCAGTCGGCAGGTGGCCAGGCTGGAGATCTACAGCCAGCAGGAGGACGGCAGCATCATCGCACTGAAGGACGGCGAGAAGGTGGGCTGGACGGCAGGGGACATCCTGCAGGACCTGCACTTCCAGATGTTCGACGAGGCCGACCGTCCGGTGCCGCTCACCCCCAGCCTGGCCAGGAAGATCAAGGTGAGGAAGGGTGGGCGTCTGATGGGGTTTGGCATCTGTACACAGATCCGGAGGAAGGTTCAATCGCGTTTATACACACGCTAGCTATGATGCTGAAAAAGCTGCATGTGTTTAACGTCTTTGCCTATATTTTAGCATCGTTGACACAGTTAGATTTATTTTAAGTAACTCATTAAAATGTAAACAAATATTTTATTGGCTAGTTAGCAGGGTTTTCCCCCCAGGTTGACCGGCCATGGGAAAAGGCTAGCTAGCTTAAAAACGTTAAAAAAAACAAAAGGTGTTTTCAGGCGTTGTGCTCTTCTGATGCGATAAGTCGCTTTGGCGACGTGAGGAGGCGGTCCGGGTCCGGGAGGCTTTGACCGGAAGACGCTCTCGGGTGTTTCTGCTGGACCGCTGGCCCCAGCCGCTTTGTCCGCGTCTCCTTTTCAGGTGAACTGGCAGGCCAGCTGTACGGAGCTGGACCAGGGGAAGCTGCCCAACATCCCTGTGCCCACGGTGGCCAAGGAGGAGCATTACTACCAGGTCTCCCTGCAGGACGAGAACTCCTCCGTCACGTGCTCCTTCACCATCATGTGAGTGCCGCACCTGTGGCCCAATCCGGAAGGTTGTGCCCTCAAGATCCTGCGGCCTGCAGAGCGATCATGTTCCCATTGAGCCTTATATATATGCTGTGTGTATATATGCACATAGGTATGTGTGTGTGAGCCAGTCAATGATGGGGGAGGATGCTCTGGGGTCCAGTCAGCATCAGATCCCCTTCGTGTGTTTTTTTTCTTTTCTATTGGGGAGGGAGGGAAGAAATCTGTTCTTAGTGGTGACTGCTTGCGTAGTATTCTGTGAGAAAAGCAGTAACTGAAAACTTGTAGGATTGAGTGTCAGACAGAGCCGGGATAGCAGCCAGTCCCCACCCCCAGTCTGACTCGCAGTCCTGTCCTGTCCCCCCCCAGGCCCCGTCCCGACGAGCCCAAGCGCATGAAGGCCACCTGGAAATCCATCCCCTCCCTGCGCATGGGGGAGTTGCTCCCCGGGGACATCTGTGAGTGTCTCCGGAAGCACTGAACGGCCTTCCGCTTGCACCCACTTCCTGTCCGGCCTTCTGATGTGAAACACTATCCCCGCCTCAAGGTCTGGAAGTCGTCGACCAGTTTGGCAACAAGACCCCAACGCTGACGTCGGCCTGCGTGAACTCGTTCGGGGTGTCCGCAGATGGGTTGGATAAAGCCAGCCTGAAGGTCACGTGGCAGGTAGAGTCTCGAGTTTTTTTTGCGTTTCCTCCTTTGGTCTGAAATGTACGATGGCACTATTTGCATATTGGCTTCTGTGAGTTACTCCCTCCTAATCAAACGCAGGAAAGCACTGTTTAACAGAATCGAATGCTCGTAAGAATAAATGCTGCATGCGTCAGGTGCGGTATCTACGCTACAGTAGGAAAACAAAGTCTTGTTTGTAGAATTTTGGCATTGACTTGTCACTGCAGTATTGGTCCTCATAGCATCTCTAGTTACTCCGGCGTGGATGGCATTGATTCAGCTTTTAGGCCTAAGACTGTCTATGGTGGTTTGTGTCTGTGAGCCGTACACTAGTGGATGGATTATTAACTCCTCACTTCAGCGCCCAGTTTTCACGGCTTGCCGTTGCTGCTATGCAATGCACATGTTGGCATCCGTCGATTTCTCACAGGTCACGGGGGGGGTGATTGTGGTGTTTCTCTCGTTCTTCTGCTTGCAGGAGAGCTCGCAGTCCATCGTTATCCAGGGGGTGCGCTTCCTCCCTGGGGCTCCCGGCCCGCGGGAACTCTGCCTGGCCTGGAGGGAGTTTGCAGAGTGTGTGCGCCTCAACGTGTTGCCCGGCCCCCCCAAACTGCTTTGCTTTCTGGACAAACCCGAGGAGGTACCCCCCCAATTTGGATGATTGGGTGGATGCTTTGTCTTTTAATCCTGAAGGAAATTGCAGGTGTACAGTAGCACGCATTTAGACGGTAACGAAAACATTGATTTAACAGTAACAATAAATAACTGGAAATGATACAAACAATGTTACATGACAAAATTAGACGGAATTCCGTTTTCACGCTGAACGAATGTTGAACGAACGGTTGAATGTCCGTGATTGTGAGGCGTGCCTTATGTTGACCTTGCGACAGCCGTGAGTGACGCCGCTCTTGAGGCTTCCCCACTTCATCTGATAGGATGCTAACGGCCACGTCTGCCTGTGCCCTCCGACAGCCCCTGCAGGTATTCAGCGGGAACAGTATCGAGAGGCCACTGGTGGTTCAGATCAGTGACGAATGGGGGTGTCCCTCCCCGGAGCCGGATGCCATCATCTCCCTGAAGGCCACCTCCTCTGACCTGAATGTGAGGTCGCCTTTCCGTGTGTCTCTGGTTGTCTGTGACCTCTGACCTGAATGTGAGCTCGCCTTTCCGCGTGTCTCTGATGGTCCGTGACCTCTGACCTGAATGTGAGCTCGCCTTTCCGTGTGTGTCTCTGATGGTGTGTGAGCCCTCACTTCCTTGTGTGACCTCTGACCTGAAGGTGAGGTCGCCTGTTTGGGGCTTTCCGATATGACACTAATGGTCTGTGGCTCTGAGTCCCCCCCCCCCCAGCTGATAACCCTCAGTGGCTGACAGCTAAGCCGACCCCGTTTTGGTGCCAGAGCCCCTACCCATACTTTCCATTACAGAGTTTTTAATGTCCACTTCCTCCTGGTTCGCTCCACATAGCACAGGTCATTTTCCCAGTTCTCCCATCCCCCTATCCAATCTTTCACTCATATTTATTGGGGCCAGGGTCCAGTATTCACATCAACCTCCATCTGTCCAATACTTATGTCTGTTGTGCTGCTGATCTAATGGACAGAACAGTTATGAGACGATGTGACTGATCATGGAAACCAGGGTCTGGTATGTACAGCACCAGCCTGTGCCCCCCGCCCTCTTTTCAGGCTTCTGTGTGCTCTGTCTGTCTTGCAGATCACGCTGGTGCCCCCCGCACAGGCAGGTGACTGGGAAGGGAAGGCGAGCTTCCTAGTGAAGAATGTCACAGCAGCAAAGTGAGCAGAAAGCCGCGTTCACATATATTAGAATCATTACGGTAAAGCTGTTTGGCTCTGCTCAGTATAAACTGCTAGAGCCTTGGGCAGTCAAAGGAAATGTTTGAAGCTATTTCTGTGTACTAAGTATATGCACTACATGGACAGCAGTATTGGGACGCACCTCTTAATCATTGAATCTCATTCAGACCCATGTCGCAGGTATGTAAAATCAAGCACCCAGCCTCAGCTTTACAAACATTTGTATAAGAATGGGTCATTCTGCATAGCTCAGTGTAGTGCTGTCATAGAATGCCTCCTTTCCCACCTCACTCATTCCATGTATTTGTTAAATTTCGCCCCCAAAAACATTGACGTATTGGTTATCCATATGAGGTGCACTTGTGGTCGAGTCATATTGTGTATTGGATGGGTGCTGCACATACTGGGAAGACTTTTGGAGAGGTTTTGAAAAGGCTGAGTTGTCGCCCTTTGACGTGATAATTTTACATCAGCGTGAGGATCATCAAATCATTTTCGTTAACTGCCTCAGACCTTTGCACAGTACTGGTATTTCTGAAGCTTTACATTAGCAGTTTCTAAACTACGGTGGCTGCCTTGGGTCATTAAGGTTGCAGTGTGATATTCATATGGCTAACGGTGAACGTGTAGTTGCTGGCGCACAGCTCGTCTATCCTGCATTCGGACCTTTTTAACTCCCCACGTCTCCCTCAGAGGGGAGTACAGCCTGGAGTTCAGTGGCACGCTGGGCAAGCAGTCCATCCCGGGGCCGGTGGTGAAGCTTAAGGTGGTGCCCGACCCCAACCGACCCGTCAAGCTGACTGTGAACTATGACACGGGCTCCGAGTTCCGTGCTGGTGGCTTCTTCCCAGGTTCGTCGCTAGGGGGCGCCGTGTCTGGGCCGGCCGCGCCTCCGTGCAGTCCATAAGCGGGGCCCCGCCTGATCCCTGGTGCCTGTCTGATCCCTGCAGTGTTCTCGGTGTCGGTGCTGTCTGAGGATGGGGCAGCCATCAGGAACCTGAGCCCGGCCTCCATATCCATGCTGATGTGGAAGGGCGAGTCCACGGGGCCCCGGCCCCCCCCCGGCGTGAGTGTCTCTCTGGGAGGGGCAGATTCATCATCTCCTTTCGGCGCATTGTTTCTTCATTTTCAGTTTGTTACTGCGATGGTATATCCCCCTACCCCAAGCTGAGAACAGTGGACCGCCCTCTCCCCCACCTATTAAACCGCGTATTCTCTACCCCAGCCCCCCCCCCCCCAGAAAAAAATGGTGCGTCCCTCTCTTCCCTTCCAGGCTGCCGCCCTCAAGTGCAGTAAACCCAAGGAGACCGAAAAGGACGACTGCTTTTATTTCAGGTGTGTGTTCTGAGGCTGGCCCTCGGCCCGGGGCCCAGTTAGGGGGGCTCGTCTGTGTTTATCACCGAGTTAAGCCCCCACCACCATAGATGGGGAGAGCCTCCAGCAATGCAGAAGCGCGTTGTATGTTAAACCCGAGTCAGACTGTAAATCGGTGTATGAGACAGGGGTTCCCAAACTTATTCACCTGCTGACCCAAAAGTGAGACTTGTGTTCTGCCTGGGACCCAAACCCAAAATATATATAATGAAATATCGTTAACGATATAAAAAGACCGAAAACACAGAAGAAGAAAAAAGCTAAAGTTGAAGTATATAAATATTTATTAAATGTTTTTTATTTATTTTTATTTATATTACTGTTTAACAAGCCATTCCCTCATCTCATAAAACTGTGGAACGTTTGACAAAAATGAAGATACAGATTTTTGTATTTGAGCCAAAACACTGACAACATTGAGCAATTACAACATTCTGTATGTCTCCTCACCTCCCACCACACCCCTGCTATAAAAGCCACAGTTTATATGTTTCTGTCCCAGCTTTAGACTAGTTTAGTTTAGTAAGAAGATTTAATGGGAAGTATGTGGCTGGTTGAAGCTTCTCACAAGCAGCTCCATTCGGGGTATAGTGTTCCTGAGGTCACGCTCAGCATTTAGCCTGTTTCCCTATTTGGTTTTTAAAAACTCCAGGCTAGAAAAAAAATCCAGATTCGTGAAGGTGTGTTGTACCAAACTGAATCGGTACATCAATGGCTCTATCAGCTAAACGGGAGAGAACTGCTTGCTGCAAATGAGCAGCCCTAAACCAGGAGAGTGGTTGTCTCACAAAGTACCTTATTGCCATTGTTAACTTGTAACAATGTAACCAGTGACTCCAACTCAGCCTGACTTAGACTCCGGTCTGGTGATGGAACAACTTGAAATGGATTCCTTACCCACTGCGGGTTTTTAGATCCCTGTGAGTCGGGGAAGTAGTGCTGAAAATTCGCTTGTAGCCTGGCCAGGTGCTCAGCTATGACCTGCATCTTCTGAAAGGTAGCTGGGACTTCCACAGACCTAGGCCTGCTGTCATGCCCTGCGATGCTCTTTCAAACTCTGGAACGCTGCTTTCCTTCCCTTGAAGGACTGTATAAAGTGAGTTCAGCTTATTGAATATGTCCACAGCGTAGCCAGATTTTCCAAACCATATTTCTTCTTGGAAATTCCTGGCAGGTTCTGGCTTTTCATTCTGGAGGTAGACGAAAACCTTCTCCTTAATCTGCCAAAGCCTTTCCAGAACTCTACCTCCGGAAAACCACCTAACCTCACAATCAAACAGCAGGCGCTCAGCCCCCGTCTCCCTGCATAGTTCTCCGAAGTGTCTTGTTTTGAAGAAGTCTCTCTTTCATCAGATTTACTCCCCTCACCACTACATAAAAAAACCTGTGCTAGGTCATGCTGCAGTGTTTTACTGGCCGATGTTTCCCTGTGTATGATGCATTGGGTGAGCTTCATATCTGGAGCCGTTCTGTGAGCATGAACCACAAAACCCGACTTATTCTCAGTCATACTTCTTGCCCCATCAGTACAAACACCAATACAATTTACCCATTTCAGTTTGAATGTTAAGTTAGTGTCCACCAACCTGAAAATATCCTTTCCCTTTGTAGTGGCTTGTAGCTGAACAGAACAGGAATTTCTTCCTTAATATCAGTAGCATTAGTGTGTCTTGCATAGACAATTAACTGAGGTAGCTCTACAATATCAACAGGTTTTTTTGGGGCTGTAAGATCTGATATCTTACAGAACTTTGAATGTTCATTGCTATGTCCTCGATTCTCAATCGCACTGTACCTTTATGGCAAGCCAACTTGTCTTTTATTACTGTACGGCTTACTCATCATGAGTTATTTTTACTAGTAAGAATTAAGTTATGATGGGTAAGGCTTTATACTAATAAGAGAATTTGGCTTGCCATAGTACTTCTGTATTTTTGCTGTCAGCGATCGTCTGCCTGCAGCAGCCATGGTTTTGACTTTCACTGTTATTGTACTTTAGAATACTTCATATTTTATCATACTAGTTTCTTTTCAATTATTATAATAAAGCTTCATATTATAACTGACATTTTATTACATTATTGATATTCAACTGGATAATGACACTTTATTCTATAACCCCTTATTTAGCATGTTTTATTGAATTTTCTTCTTTTAAAAAAAGAAAAACCTTAAGTTAAAATTCATTGCTCAGCTCCTCTCCGCACAAAACGCATCAGCGACATTCCTCTATTTCGCAAGGCTTTATTGAGCAAACTCTAATATTTTTTATATTTACGTTTGGACATTTCGAGCATTGCAAAACCCTAGCTATTCTGACTGAACGACTGACTTGCTGTATACACGCACTGAATTATAACGACTAGAAACGGACCACTCTGATTGGATAGAAAGTATCCAATATGACAAAGTTTCAACATAACGGCATAGTGACCAATCATTGACGCATGGTATTCGCGGCTTGCGGAGGCTCGTTGTTTGATGGGTATGGAGAAAGACCCACCCACCGTGTAACCCATATTATAAATTAGGCTTTTCATGGTCAATCAGCGACCCACCACAACTGAGGCCGCTACCCATTTTGACGCATAGTTTGGGAACCCCTGCTATTGCAGAACCAATGCCATTTACTTTTATACCAAAAGAGCCCCATAATTGCTTTTCTTTGTCAGATAAGCCTTTTAAAGTTCAGACTCAGGTTTATCTCTTGTCTGGCTCTGATGTAACCAAGTATTTGAGGTGCTTTCTTTCAGTGTTTTAAATATATATGTGGCTTCCTTCATACTGGAATCTCATTTAGTTTTTTAAAAAACTCTCTCTGTGACAAGTCTGTGATGTCCTGGACAATTAAGACTTCAAACACCTTAAGCTCTGTGCTCCCTTCCTACTGTACACCCGTATTCCTACAGGGACAAAATAATTCCAGATCGGATTGGGAAGTACACGATCCAGTTCGTATTCTGCGTGGATAAGACCAAATGCCTTTGGAGTCATCAGGTCAGTCTGCTCTTAGAAGCTGAGCAGTCAGGGACTCTTCCTGTCTCTGTGCCATTTAGAACTTATTTGGTTAAATTTGTGTGTCAGTAAATGTCTTGTGCACCTTTTGATTTACTGTCAATGTCCCTGTACTGTAAATGCAGCAGTGTTACATACTGCAGCAGTGTTAGTCTGGTTTTATATATATATCTACAGTATGGTCGGATGTTGAGGGATCCAGTTGTAACCCCTATGTCATCACCTACTGTTTTTGGTTAATGTCATCCGTATTTTGAAATGTACAGATATTTTAGCAGCTGCAGACATGTGATGCATGAACCGTTTAGGAGTATTGGGAGGTCATCTGTATGAGACCCTCATACGGGCTGATTTGGTTCTGTTCTCGATCGATACGAACTCCAGTACGTCATAAACGTGGTGCCCAGCATTCCCGAGAAGTTGATGCCAGACTTCCAGCCACCGACCCCAGTGGTCTCCAACATTTGCGAGGTTGAGAGCCGCACCCTGGTGAAGAGCCTGTCGCTGAAGATCATGGTGAGCCGTGGCGCCGAGATTCGGCAGGGAACCGGCGGCGTTCGGCGCGGGTCGTGTCTCGCCATTTCACACGCCAGTCTAACTGCTCTTTCAGGGGCTACGTTTTAACTGGTTTGTCGGGGAGGGGGGCATTAACGGAGGCTGCTTTTACCTTTTGGGTATTTTTATCCTGATATTTATCTTTCCATAGAGGTCTGATCTAGCTCCTACCCTAAGGAAGAATGTGTTGGTACTTAGAAGGATATCACTTACTAAGTAGTAGTCATTCATGAAATACTTTTAATTTGGTGTCGCCCCCTACAGGACGAGTACAGCAATCCTGCTGGAGCTCACCTGAATGGGACAGTACAGGTGTCCTTCAGGGGCCCTGCTACTGGTGTGGTGGAGCTGCCTGTCTTTGAGGGAAAGGTTAAGAGCAAGTCTTTCCAGCTCTCTGGGGGCATGGCTGAAATCAAGGTGGGCTGCCGGGGGACCCTTGGGGCAATTCCAACAGCCAGCGGCCCAGGTTACTTTGGAGCGCCCTTCAGCACTTTCGCCCTTTTCTGCGGTGCCAGGATCTCGTGATCCTGGAGAACAGCCCCGGGACGGATGGGATGGAGTACATTCTGGTCTTCCAGCCCCTGGTGCGTGGGCTGCCGGCAGACAGCGTGCTGAAGTCGTTCGAGCTCCCCTTCATGTTTTACAATGGTGAGCACAGTCATGAAGTGGTCAAGTAATTTTCATGAAGAGCCCCGTGCCGCCCCCAGGCACTAATATATTGGCTTAAGTTCTGAAGGCTGAATGTGGTCAAGATATGTGCTGGCAAGATCCATAAATCTCCTACAGAAATTCCTCTCCTACCTGTCTAATTCACTGTGGTTCTTCATCACTGGAAAGCGAGCCGTGTTTTTATCTGGTAATGTAAATCTCGTGTGTGGAGGCTTTGAAGTATGCTGTGCAACCTGGTGCTCAAACTAGCTTTGAAAAATCAGAATCCTTTTATTCACAAGAGCAAAGGCATTTTGTTGGTGCAGGTGGTGACATGAAGTGTACAAGTAAATGTACAACCAAGAGAAAATTACACAAAAGAAACGGAAGAAGAAAAGAAAATTAATGATGTGCAAATAAACTTAGGCATAGCTGCGACAACCAGATATTGAATGCAAGCAAAAAAATCTAAGGAAATCACTTTCACTATTGCATCACTAGCACGACTGCACTAGTGAGTGAAAGTCTTTGGGTCACAAGTTCACTAATTGGGTCACTAATTGCAGTGCAGTTCATTAAAAAAATACAAACTGTATGGGAAAACATCTGTACAACTACTGTAATTAAAGAGTATATAAAATTGTTCAGCAATATATAAACTACATATATGGTACTTTGGGTCGTGTGCAAATAAGCTTAGAAGTTATATGGATCTTTGAATGTAGTATTTTAAAACATTGCATATTAGCTCATACGAATCAATGAAATCTCTGCCCCCAGATTCTAAGAATCAACAGCAAATGGCAACTCTGACCCAAAAAAAGGATCGACTCTCTCAGTCCATCATCGCCTACAGGAGTCTGTTTGACACCAACAACCAGCTGATCTCCGAGCTGAAGGGCAAGTCCCCCTTTTGTGCAAGCCGTGAGGGATGGGCCTGAGACCTGGGAGTTATGTGGGGGTCCGTTAAACTTGGCTCTTTTGGTCCTGACTGTGCTTTTCTCGCCACAGATCAGCTGCAGGATGCTTCTAACAAAGAAGATTATCTGAAATCGGAACTCAAGAAGATCGATATAAACCCCACTCAAGTGTCCACTGTGAGTGCCGGAGTCGCCTCGTTTCCATCCAGGCCTCGCACGGCATTTCAGTCACACCGTTTTCTTTCGCAGTTGAACCCTCTGCGTACAGTACAGCCCACTGTTGGTCGATAAATGGCAGTTCTGTATCCTGCGATTGTCATGCCTCCGTTTTGCCGCGAAGGGAACAGTTGGACGATGTGGGCGGCGAGGTGCACATCCAGCTGCCCGGAACATCTTAATGTGCTGGAAAAAGCCAGCTGTGGATCCACGTCCAGATGGCTTCATGCTCTGTCATTTTCACATTTTTTTTTTTTAGCTTTTATCGAGGTGGCTTAGCAAGCTGTTTTGTTGGAAGGAGAAAGCTAGGGGTGAATTTTGGAATATCTGTTTGTTGCTACGTCACTTCTGATCGTAGCCTGTTTCCTGTAATGCTGTTTGTAGTTCTACTTTTCAAAAAATCATCCCTTATGTTTGTCTCTGGTTGTGCAATTCCCTGGTGAAAACCCATGGTGTAGAGTACTTCGTCTTCAGCCCAGATGTACAGATTTTAAATTTTATGAGATATTGTTTTGAAACTGAAAACTGGGTTATGCTTAAACATTCATCTCAAATTCAAATGTGTGCCCTGAAGGCTGGAGGAATGCAATAGAGTCCATGCCCATCCTGCGTCCCTCGCCGGGCTTGCGTAACATTCTTCAGTGTGTAATTTGTGGGGGGGTGTGTTTACACTTTTGTCACAGGTGGAAGCCATTGACGTCCTTATCTCCCAGAAGAAGGCCGAGCAGGAAAGGCTCCTGAAGCAGCCCCGACGGCTTTGCTCTATCCCTGAGACCTTCAGGAGCAACCCTGACGTCCTTGGAAAGGTGCCGGGGGGGGGGGGGG
>JABFEB020000090.1:229375-252222 GCA_019775895.2 Stomatorhinus ivindoensis | reverse complement strand
GTCGCGTTTCCCTTTTACTGCTCTTAATAGACGCGTTGAATGGTTTTGCAAGTACATAAATGGTTTAAAGATATATCATATCCTGACTGGTTTATCTTAATGGTATACTAGTGGGTAATACCTAGCAGATAACATGTCATCCACATAATTCTAATTTAGGGTGCACACAGTATTTCCAATACACACATACTGCATAGTTGCTTGCCATTGCTCGTAATAATTACATCGGTAGAGGCGTAAGTCAGTATATCCACTATTCTTTTACAAAATGGCACACCCCAGACATTGAGACAAACCATTGTGTGAGTACATTTACTTAAAATACTTTAAAGTAAATTTAAAATAAGTACTTAGTACTTAGTGAGATTGTTGATGTAGCACTTCTATTTTTACTTGAGTACATATTTTGCAGGATATTTGTACTTTTACTTAAGTACTAAGCTTCAGTTCTTCCTCCACCACTTTAATTAATATTTAACGTTTGATGGAACGGCGAAACTATTTTGAGCATTATGGTGCATTTCTTTATACCATTTTCCCATTTGCTGGAATTTTCCAAGTTAATCGGGAAAAAAAACAATTCTCCTTTCCAGTTTTGTAGTACGGACCGTATGTACTTCGGGGGGCGGGGGGGAACCGGGATGATTTGGTACCAACATATATTGAAACCAAACCTGCGCCCTTGAGTCCCGTGTATCTTAGCCTAAGCTGTGATTAAAACACTTATTCGTTCATCTGAGTACCGATAATCACACTGAAATCGGCAAAGTGGGAACACGAATGGAAATGATCTGGGGAGCGGGATTTTTCTTCTGCAGCCTTTGCGGGGGGTGGGGGGTCGGAACCACGGACGTCACTTTCCAATAAGCTGCACTTCTTTGCAGAAGCTGTGTAGTTATTCAGCTTCGTCACTGAAGTTGGGAGCTCTAAAGTCAGCTTTAACTTTTATTCAAACGAATGCGCGCAATTGAAATTTCTTAAATCCCCACGTTTCCGTCCAGCATCGCAAGATGAAGAGCGTCGCAGCAGATCTGAGATTTAAATACGCAATATTATCTCTTTCTCTGACTTTCTCCTTTATCCATGGAACTCCGTCAAGATATAGTTTGTTTCAAGGGGCTCCTTATCCTGGGTCGGGACATAAACACGGGAATAAGTAAGTAACCGAAAGTTTATGATTGAGTTGCTGGTTTGTGCTTGTAGTCGTTAATTATCGCATTTATACACACCCCCCTCCGCACGGTCTTTATAGCGTGGCCTTAGTGTGAAAAACCTTAAGGAGTCAGATACACTTGCCCTATAATACTTAAAACTATTATTTTGGCTATATCTTTGCTTTTTATTTGCGTATGTTTAAAGTTATTTAATTTTCTTTTCTACTATACTACTATCTATTACTATAATGTCTGATGCCTCGAGCTTATGTTGTATTAAACGTGTAATCAATACCTAGAAATATTTAATATTGCAGTGATTAAGCAGTAAAACAATTATGTGCAGCAATGCTTCGTAACTGTTTAACGCATACAATGATACAGGTATGTTAAGCATAAGGACAGTGTAGAAATGGCAGCTATTTCAGCCATATGCATTCTTTTAATCAATTGCAGAAACTATTGTGCGTATGTCGTGCACAAGAACGTGACTTGCGCTGTCCTGGGGGATATGGAGACGTTTGTGGAGCGCGACGTCGCGCCTTGCCCCGTGTATCAGCCCCACTGCCCTCCGCAAGTGAGGTAAGGGTCCCGCGAGACGAGGGAGGGTGGAAGACTGATGTTTTTATTGGTCCGCAGCTCAGTTGTGACAGTTACATAGCCAAGTCATGGGTCATAAAAAGCAATAAACCTTTTCAAAACGATTACATGTCTATCACATGGAAGACTAATATAACAACACTGCTCCAATATTCAGAGATAATGCTCCAGTTAATGTTCCCTTTGTTTTTCTCCTTGGCAATTATGAGTAACGCTGTAAAACACAACCCTGAACTAAATTTTACATATTCATATAATTTCTAGGATACTATCCTGAGGTGGCTATTTAGACATGATGGGTGGGGCACCAGTGGTCAAATTCTGTCAAAGGTCTTGGGGGGTCCCCTGTTGGACACCTGTAGCCACACCCTTGTTATACATGCTCAGCTGTCGTTAACTTTGCTGATAGTGAAACCTGCAAATACCTGGGCTTTCTTTGTACTGTGTGACGTCACGTCTCATGAGCAGAGCCGGCAGATATGTCATATGCCAATATGTCAGGATGGGCCTTGTTCACTCAAAGCAGCAAATAGAATTCAAATCGACTGCAGCCCATTGTGGACACTAAGGAAACTGCCATTATTCCGATTTAACCAGAGGCAGATATTTCAGGTCCAGAAAGTACAAATCTAAACCAGGATTTTGTTTCAATCAACCAGTTGAGTACAATGTGATTGTGACTCATTATAGTCAACTGGTTGGTTGAAACAAAATCCTGGTCTGGGTTTTTACTTTCTGGACCTGAAATGTCCACCTCTGGATTTAACCTGATGTTTTGGAGAATCAGAAACAATCCCTACACTTAGAATCCCTGTTCTACACCACTGGCACATTTCCAGACCTAAGGCCATTCATCTGTCATCAAGCGACTGTCTCATTCTGTGACCACAAAGCAATGATTTCTGACCAGTATGTTCTTCGAATGAGAACATGTAAAGATCTATGGTTTAATGGCCTTTCCTTGTTATCACCATAAACATGCAATTTACGCTAAACAAATCAACAGAGTAATATTTTTTGTGTTTCCTCATAACATTTGCTGGCCATAAGGGACTAGTGCAGACAGAAGGATTGGTCTGTGTAGCCGGTTTTTTTGACAAGGTGTAAATTGTGGTTACTGTGAACGATTTGCATCAAAACCGCTTGTAATTAAGAACTGACAGCAGGGCCTGGAAATTGCTGTCATAAATGACATTCTGTTGCTGGAATTCTGAATGCTCCAAATATCTCCACTCCAGTTATGGGAGAGAGGCCTGTTTAGAAGCGTTTGGGATTTGAGGGAAATTTTTAAAGGTCTTTTGTGATTGGAGTTTAGAAATTAATCAGGATTTCTGCACTGTCGCTTCGCTTCACCGCAGATGACTTTTTGGTCTGGAAAAAAAGTTTGGTCTTGGACCTTGCTGGGATTACATGGTTTGGAAGGTTCCATCTTCAGATCATCCATCTCCTGACATACACGATGGCCAGAGTCGTCTTTTCCTAAATGCTCTATCACTCTTCAGACAAGCACAATCGAAGAGCAGGTTTTGATGAGACATAAGTCAGTGAAGTCAGCCTTCCTCATCATATGTTACAGCATCAGGAACCAAATCTCGCTCAGTCTTCATGACTGGACTTTCATTAAATGTCCAAATCTCGCTAAGACCATAGAAATTTTCTAGAAAACATCAGTCCTGTGGACTGAGCGAATTTTGTAAATGTGCTTTTTAGTTACACATCTCAAGCTTTCATACATGGTTTTTACTACCCAACATGTTTAGGTTGACATCATTTCCAGTCTCTCATTGCCATTGGCTACAAGGTTAAGTATGAATTATAAGATCTTGGTGCTGCAATTATAAAGTGACATGAGATCGATTTGGCCTGACTTTTACCTTCATCCAAAATGCTCACTTGAAGCTGCAGGATTAACAAACCCGAGTGTCTCCTCTCTGCACACATCCATGCAGTGTCCCTCCTGGGCTGAATTGAACTTACTTATTCTCAGGAATCACAAACAAGCATAATTTTTGTGCTGTGTGCTTTATTATACAACTGATACTTTATATAATTGTGCTTTGCCCCCAGAACTCGTAATATTTAATTTATTTTAGATGATACTTGTAAGGATTATGTGAGCGCAGGATCATTTGTAGTATACTGCCACACTCAGGCAAAACATTAACTGCATATATCAACATTGATGAGATGTTGACCAAATATCAAACACTAAAGCTCTGGTTTATTTCTTGACAAGATGTGTTTTTCATCTGTGCTCAGTTTTGAGGAAAATGCTATCATTTGCCTACCCACTACACACAGAAGCCCCTATTCTCAGTTTCAGCGTCATCGTAGTTACTGTGTTTCTCCTTCATAGGGGTGTCTTCTCACTGGCATGGAGATGATCTTTTTCCCCCCATTTACCAGGATACTCCCGCAGGAGTGAAGGCGGTGCAGGAGTCTGGCCAAGGGGCACATGTTTCTAGAACTGTTGGGCGCTTTTGCTACTCGCACTGGAAAGTTACATTGGAAATACTGTACTGTGCAAAAGTCTTAAGCAGTCAAAGAAAAGGTTTAAAGTTATTTATCTGGATGGTAAGTGTCTATGTATCCTCAGAAGAAAAACACAATTCAAGTTCAAATCGCAATTGAAATAGTACATATGCAAATTAACAGTAACACAATAAAAATAGCAAGATTTTCTTCTGCTCTCCAAGAAGTCACATATCTTGTTGGACGGCTAGATGATCACCTCTTCAGTTCCCTAACCTCTCCACAGCAGCACCTCAACCATTTCATGTATTCATTAAATTCCACCACCAGCTCAATTAGTCCCAATTGATTGATTTAATTAGTTAAATATCTCAACAAGGTATTGATTAGCCATACAAGGTGTACAGTGGTCTCATAAGAAAATATGTGGCTGTTTTGGGCTGTTTCTGCATATACTGGGCTGTCGATACTAGAGGTGTTGAAATGCCTAATCTGAGACACTTTGATGGACGTCATACCATAACTTAGCACCAATATGAATATCATTTAAAACATCATTTACTCTGGCTGCCTCAGACTGTTGCACAGTGCTGCACATGTGTTTGAAAGTTACGATATGCATAAATAAGAAGCACTGCGTCAGTTGGGTTTGCTGACGCCATCTGAAAGACACATATCAAAGGCTGTAGTTTATATGAATGCTGCATTTTCCCCCATGCTGTTCATATTGAAATACATTACTTCATGTTGGTGGTTCTTCCAGTCTTATGAGCTTTTTGATTGTGGTTCCTCTGGATAGTGGCACGTCTCCATCTGTAATCTGTTCTGTAAACAGACGTGATTACAAGGAAGTAGGTAACGCAGCGGTCTGGGAGCTGGGCCATCCCGAAAAGACTGCGTGGGACCTCCTGCTGGGCTCTGCACCTAACCTGAACTGTTTAAGGAAGAATCCAGCTGTGTATAGGAGTGAAGCTGAATAGGCTTGACTGCTTGTATCGCATTAATTAGAGGCTTCTGTTAAGATTTTTAGTATCACAGGTGTTTAATAGCTAATGTTATTATTGCAGTAGATAAATGCAAGGTAATTTATAGGCAATTTACAAATGCTCACTAAGTGGATGCTTGCCAAAGGATAGCTGTCTGCTCAGCTCGTCGCGCGTCTCCTGAGATCACCGTTGCCTGAACGCAGAGAGCCGGCCATGATGTGTAAGGGCACAGAGGAGCAGATGATTAGCTGACGCCCTCTGTTGTGGCACAGGTATCGGATGCAGTACCGATCCGTGTACAAGATTGGCTACAAGATGGTGACAGAGCTAGAGTGGAAGTGCTGCCCGGGATACCGGGGCCCAGACTGCAAGGAGCTGAAAGATGGCGTCCCCAGGCAGGTGCTGGGGGAACCTCAGCCGCCTCCACACAGTCCAGGACCATTGGACCACAAACCAAGTAAGACACCTGAACATAGTTATTCAAAGAACTTGGACCGCAAACACTACCACGGATTGAACATTCTACCTAAGTCAGGTGTCTGTCTGTTATCGAGACTCTTGATCGCTAGTGTTCAGAAGTCATTGGGCTTCCACTCTTATTAACTCTCAGCTTAGTTAGTGAGTGATCTTTATCTAGGGTGACCACCTAGTTTATGTCAATCATTTCAATTAAAAGGTCCACGATTTCACTTATTGATTTCACTTAAGCACTGAGTTCCTGCTATGTGTTAATTGGTCAGTCTCCTATAATCGTGCATGTGTCACTAATGTTAATGTGAAACAGCTGGATGAGTCTTTGAATCAAGGAAACAAACCAGTAAAAGCACAAGAAGAATTAACTACAACAACTGATTAGCCAAGGAGCCTTTCAGTTTTAAAGTATTTGTAAAACCTGAAGTAGCTCATAGGGTCCCTCCTGACATGGATTAGGTGGTCACCCTATCTTCATCCCATAAGGGCAGAGAAAGGACAAGACATTTTGGGGCTCAGGTACTAGGGGCTGCCCATGAGAAATTCTGTGGCTCTGCCCATTGGTAGACTGAAATGCTTTCCCTGTGGATTTCTTGTGTCTTAAAGGGCCTGAGTTACAAGGAACAGCGATCCCCAACCAGCAGCAGTATAATGGTGAGAGAGGGGACACAGTGAACTACCTTGAGGATGAGGTCCAACGCCTCTCCCAGACCGTCCTCGACATGCAGGCTGCCATGACGGGTATGAGCGAGAACCTCCGGGTGAGCTTCCAGGAGGATGCCAGTAAGATGCTCATGGCTCTCCGGAGTGAGCTACGTATGCCTAATGCGGCATTGGCTGGAACCACTGAGACCATACAGCTGCCTGACCACATGGCAGGTGTTGAGGTCGGGGGAATAGAGGAGATGAGGGCAAAGCTTACTGATGTAACCGATGCCCTGAGGAACAAAAACAATGCTCTGGATGAGCTCCGTGGCACTGTGGAGGCCCATGACAATCAGATCCGGCTCCTCGTGGAGGCTAACCGGGGATCCATGGATCATGCTGCCATTCCAACCCCAGCATCTTCAGCACCATCTGAGGATTCCCTCCAAACGTATGTTGACCAAAAGATCAAGGACCTGAAGGAAGAGCTTATGGAGGGCATTGAGATCAAGATGGCTGACCTTAAAGGGTCCTGCGAGTACAAGATGATGTCGGTACAGGAACAGTGTGAGGAACGTGAGGCTAACTATGTCAGCCTTACTGAACTCATGGAATCCACGGAGGCTGACCTAAGGAAGGAGATTGAAAATCTCCGCCTCGAACTTAGTGAGTTCAGGACCAATGGGCAAGCTGCAGCCACTGAGTGGCCAATAGGTATGAAGGATCTCCAGAAGAAGATGGAGCACATTGCAGAGGCTCACCACGCCCTCAATGCTCGGTTGCATGGTGAGATAGATTTACTCTCTATGCCACAAATTGAAAATGTTCTCAGTGCCCGTCTGGATGATCTGGAGGCTCGGATCAACGTCAGCGAGGGAAACTCAGAGATGCACTGCTTTTCCATAGAGAAGAAGCTGACACAAATCATTGAAGAGCGCACAGCAGAACTTCGGGACTTGACGGTAAAAGATCTTAGGTCAATGGGAGACCAGTTATTGACCATGCAAATGGGAATGAATGACTCTTTCGTCGTTGGGTATCGCAGTGAGAGATTTGAAAATTTAGAGAATGAAGTGAGCTCCGGCAAGCAGCTCATCCAGCATCTTGAAAATAACTTGAACATAATGAGTAATTCATGTTCTATAGAGTGCAAATCAGATGTGTATAACAAAATCACCCAGGATCTTAACATCTTTAGGCTCGCGATGATGCAATCTGAAGTTAGCAGTAATTCTGAGAAGATGAGAGATATTGAGGACCTAGTTCAGGAACTGCTGGCAATTAGCAGTCCAAACAGTAGGAATATTTCGACCTTGCTGGACACGGTTGACTCCCTGAAGACTGATGTAGGGACTCTAAGAGACGTAGTTTCTGGCTTGGGTGATTCACTGAATGATTACTCAAATGACCTGCAACACATTAACTCTACCTGTGGGAAGATGCAGGCACAAGAGGCACAGGAGCTGGTGGACAGCAGGTTGTCCCAGGCAGCCATCAATGAGAGCCAGTTGGAAGAGCTTAGGTACCATCTGAAGCTACTTGCCAGTCAGGTGGGGGTGGAACTTAGCCAATGCAAGGACACCGCTGAAGGGATCCGAAAAGAGGTGACTGGAGTGGACAACCGAGTATCCGGTATGGAGGCTGTGTGTGGCAAGCTGGATGGTGTTAGCAACAGCCTTCATAGAATCAAGGATGGGCTGAACAAGCATGTGACTGCCCTGTGGACTTGCATACATCAGTTCAACAGCACCCTGAGGTTCCATTCAAGGGATATCATTGGGCTCAAGGGTTCTCTTCAGAACTTCCAAGAACAGCTCTCTACAATCGCCAAGGAGATGCAAGACCTTGGGACCAGACCACTCATTGGCTCGGGTAAGTATTATAAATTGAGATGGTCTAGATGTTTGTAAATGCTTATTCAAGTTTTGGTAATTCTGCCGTTATGTATGATGATTGGAGATGTGTGTCAGGGGTTTTTCTGGAATGTCTTAAACAGCTGAAGCCAAGTTTTGTAACCTGAGCTTTGTCATTGGTTCAGAGCTGGTAGCTCATGAGCCAGAATTAGATCTCAATAAGGAGCAGCTCAAAAAAGGATGTCGCAAGATGTCTCCCTGAAATGCTTTCTCACAGAATTGTTGAAGTTGGCTCTCTATATTCCAACTTTTTCAGGGAAAACCCCATTTGAGAACCTTGGATGCCAAGAGTGCAGAGGTGATTGAACACACATGGCTGTTTTTAACTGTACGGCTTTGGTGTTGCGCTATACTTGGCTCCTTGGGGGCTCTTATTCCAAGTGTGGTACGAAAGCTGCCCATCTGTTATTCATCTCTTTTTTCTCCTTCCCTAAGACAAACCCTTGTTGTTCCATCCAAGATGATTTTGAATGACAAACACAGAGGTCACCCAGCTCTTATTTTGGCAGAAGGGTGGTACATCCGGCACCCTGTTCGAGTGTTCGAGTCAAATTTGTCAAGCTTATAGCTGCAACCCCCTGTTCTGGGGCCAGCTGTATGTGACTCACTTGGTTACAGAGCTCTTAGGGATTTTATTGATATTACATCAAGGGGAGGGGGTCATAGCCAATGAAAGTTACTGTTGCTGCATGCTGGCCACTACTTGGGGAGTAGTGTGATAGTGTGATGGTTTTCCAGGCTTGCTGTTGTCATTAAATAAATATAATTCAATAGTTGTAACAGAAATATTATCTTGGATGTCCTATAGTTGCTTACATATCTCCAGCTTTGCTGTAATACTAGCAAATATACAAAATGGAACTCTCCTGTCCCTGATAAAAGCTGCTTTGCTTCAAGCTTGCTAAGCACTTCAGTGTTAAGACTTTTTGATTGGTTCTTACCAACTGGCAAGTCGAGGCCCCTAAGACAAGGGTGACGCCCATCTATGTAGATGTGTCACCTGACATCCTGCTGCTGAGTTCATACGCCAATTGCGGAGAAGGGCGAGGCTTCCGGTGAACACTCACTCCTATGGAATATTGATCTAATGAGGCATTAATGGAGTATAATTTGACCAATGAGAGTATGAAGAATTGGGAAGCCAGTGACCTCATATTATAATTACCCATCAACAGTTGGAAAAATGGAAAAATATATATAATATATAATAAATTACAAGCTGATGGCCTCCAGTTGGTAAGGAGCACTTGGAAAGCTGTGTTGGATAAAATAAACAGCTTTGAAACTGCCCCCAGGCCCTGTTTGTTAGAGATAGACACCCCCCCTCCTGCCTTGTGAGTCAGCCATGAAAGCCTCCTAGCACACCACCCACAGATGCACTGCAGCGATTCCCTGAGAGAACTGTGCCTTTTAATGTGCTACTGCAATCAATCACACCCTGATAACCCTGTAGTCTTTCGTCGTAACCTTAGCCTTGCAAAACATCGTATGCACACATTCTTACATTTGTATGCACAGTCTGTCGGCTGACATGATGACATCACTTGGAGCCGAACTAAACTTGCAGACAGATGTAGGCATTTGTGGTATCGTTTGCTCATTTGATTCACAATTTATAGATTCCAAATAACCAATTTGCCCATTTGGATTATTTAAAAGATGAGAATAGATTGTTTTGTTACTATCCTGTCTATTCCTGAACAGCCCGTGTTTTGCTGGCAGTCCTTATACATAATATGGCCCTGATCAAGTCCATGTATGCATGTGTGGGTCACCTACCAAGCCAGAGCTGTTATGACGATTCATTTTGTTCTAGCCATTGGGTAGCAGCTTACAACTCCACATGATTAACTAACTACTACATTTATATATATATATATTTCAAGCACACTCAATGTGTGAAAAATTCCTCTTTCAAATTGAGTAAAAGTCAGAATGTGGGCCAACATTTCACTTATTCATTGTTTTCCTCCAAAGTGATGGGAGAAATGATCAGATAACTCATTTTTTCTGCACTTATAATAGGAAACATGTACACTCTTTGTCAAGGATCGGTTAGTGTTAACAATGGTGTAGTTTTCTCCCTATGTATGCAATATATACATTCCTTTGTATCCATGGGGATATTGTTCCAGGACCCCCCATGGATAACAAAATTCAAGGATACTAAAGTCTTATACAACCCGAGGAAAAAATTGACTACAGCACAGTTTTTTTTGTTTCACTTTTTTCCTCAATTTATGGGTGTGTGTCTGTGAATAATATATAATTTTTGTTCGCAAACTGCAGCGTGGTACTTCTCTGTTTCTCATTAATGAAGGGCTTCTTCCTTGCTTTATGGGACTCTAAGAGACGTAGTTTCTCCTAGCAGGGCACTTTACAACTGAACTCAGTGTTTCCCATTCCTATTGAAGGGCATTTGATAACATCCTCCAATTCATGAGAAACTTGGATGAGTTGACGGTCATCTCTGCCATTAGAAAATCACTTCCGCCCTTTGCATGGTTCCCAGTGTCTCCTGCTTCATTTTACTCCTGTGTGCTGCTGTCTTAGATATTTTGAACCTGGAAGCATCCTGCTGCTCAGAGTAGCCTTCTGCTAACAGGACCACGATTAAACCAGGATTTTAAAATCCAGATTTATTTAAAAATGTAAAGCGGTCTCTTCATTTTTCCACGGCCGTAAAAATATGGATGGGTAAGATGGAGGGATATGGACTCGCGAACTGAGGGCTTTATAATTCTGAGAGGGACTCACAGGGTGGGCTCTCTCCCAGGATAGTCCACAGGTCCTAGTTCTCAGAACATGTGAGGAATTCACAGAGAGGTAAATACATCTAATATATCAGCTGTTAGTCAGCGATACTTCGGAGTAGAATTGCAGCCACAGATGTTTTTCAGGACTCTGGGTGAGGTTCAGAAGATGGTGAGATGCTCTGTGTCACAGTCCGATCATTTATTGCAGCTAGTGTCTGTGGAGATGTCAACAGCTGCGGCTGTACAGTATGATTTTGAGGTGCCTGGGGGGGATGACTCTAACTCCAAGTGCACAGGGGACTCCTTTTTCCCAGTTGATTCCCATTAGGGGAACATAAACGGCTCTTATGGGGTCTTCAGTCCCACTTTATGGTTTCTGGACTGGGGTCAGGCTGAGGAGGGTTTTTGAATTAAGCCATTTAGAGATTGTCCCCAAAAATGTAGCTGTGATTGGAAGGTACTGATTTGTTCCTTCACAAACAAGTCTGATGTGTGTGGGAGTTTAATAGAGCAAACTCCCTGAGGCATTGTGGGTAAGCACCCTGCCTCCTCCCAAGCCTCTAATGAGATTGCTGACCACCAGGTTGCCCTGTTGCATGCTTGGCTTCGTATATGTGCTGCCCCCCCCCCCCACAGTTCCTTGAAAGGGGATCTCCCATATCACCATGTTTAAGTCAAGCTGAGCAACCAGGCAGCACGATTGCTGATAAACACACATAAATGTGTTTTAAATTGGGGGGCAGGTCTCCACTGTGGCTATCCTCGGCAAAGAGACAACAGGGGGTTCTACTGCCTCTCCTGCGATTGGGTAATAGATGGACGTGCTTGCCTTCAGCTCACAGAAGATTGGCTGCAGACTGCGTTGGTCATGGGTGATCATTTCAGGAAGCTCACGAGAAGGCTCAGCTGGAAGGCCCAGTTTCGTACGGACAACCAGCGCCAGGCTTCGAGAAATTTCCACCCATGAGTTTGGCATCTCCGTTGGTCATTTGAAGGTTTCAAGCTGACGTGGCAACCTATGATACAGCATACCCTGTGATGACGCAGCATACCCTGCGATGACGCAGCATACCCTGCGATGACGCAGCATACCCTGCGATGACGCAGCATACCCTGCGATGACGCAGCATACCCTGCAGATGTCCGTGAATGGGGGGAGCCTGTCTCACTGGACTCCTGCAAGGTTCTGCCCTGTACACAGTTATGGGGTGGCTGCGGTCACCACAAACCCTTTGACTAAGTCTTGATGTTTGCCCAGAGGAATGGCAACCTGGATTGTGGGAGGGGGCAGCAGTCCTCAGACCTTCCCACCCCCAGGGATTTATGGGAGAAATCATTGGGTCATTATGAAATGTTTCGGCTGGGTTTTGGTGAACAAGAGGTGTGAATTTTGTGTTCTCGAGATTCTCTAAGAAGAAGCATAGATCCAAAAATTCTGAGAGAGCCATGGATTCCTGGAGCTTCTCAGTTCCTATCTTCTGGACAGCAGATGGTTTGGGAACCAGATTTACCAGCCATTGCAGTTTGAACCTTTAAATCATTTGTAATATCGTGAGCTCTAAAACATCTGCTTCACAGGTGGTAAAGATGTCACAAAAATGTATTGCACAAATAATGTTATAAAAGTAGAAATCAGACTAAGTCGGTATAAACCAGTAGGCTTTAATTGATAAACTCGGTCATTACATTCATAGGTATCACTTATCTGTCCTGGTTGTCCACTGCTAAGCTCCTTGTGTGCTTACAGTTTGCTCAGAGAGTTGCACGTGTCCCATGGTCTTCTCAAAGTTAATGTTCCTGTGTTTCCACTGAGTGAGGCTCTCCTCCCAGAGACCAGCAGTTCCATTTTTGGCAAGGTTGGGGGACTGGCAACCACAACACAGATGCGTGTGGGCAAGGGAGGAGTTCTACCTCATTAAGTGACGGAATTGAAAAGAGAGAGAGATGGATGGATGGCTGCTTGAGAGCTGGCCCTGAACAGAGTCATTAGTTGGCTTATGTGTGTGGCTGTTAGGCAAATTCTCCTGAGGCTAGGACTGAATTTCTTTCACGGACCAGTCATGGAGTGACGTACGTACGTAGAGAATACTGGAACAGGTTCTTCATTGTTAAGCACCAGTCAAAGCAAGTGGGGAATGATGGGAATTCTTGGCTGGTCCATACTAGTTCTAAAATCATGATCTTCCATCGTTCCCATCCGCTGATTTCATCATGTTCACAGCTATGGTGGTCTGTCAATTTTCATCCTGCAGTTGAGGTGGAAGCGGACACCTCCAGCCCTGCTCCTGACGTCAAGACCAGCAAGTCACATGACCCCGCCACTCCCCTTGGCCGCCTCCCACCCCTGACCCCTCCTCTGGACTCTTCACTCCTCCCGACTGCCCCCCAGCAGCCCGTATTGGAGACAGGCGAGGCGGGGCCCCCAGGCACGATGCACCGGGCAACCGGCAAACTCCCCCAGAGTGCCGGCAGCATGACTCCCATCATGGGCTTTGCTGGGGCACCAGGTGACAGGAAGTGATGTCATTGTTTAGCACTTTAACCCACTTTTTCATTCCATTTGGTCATACTTATCCATCTCGATATGTTTAATCCCCATTAGGTTACCCTCCCCTTGTTTCTGCCTCTAAGCCTAATGTCTCTCCAGGTGAGCACTTTTTGTTGTGAATTTTATGTATGTCAAACTGAGATCAGGTTGATGACCTCACTTCCTCCTGCTTCCCACAGCTATCCACTTACCACCGCAGATGGCGACCCCAGGAGCGGCTGCCACTCCAGGTACACTCCCTGCAGTGGCTCCACCCGCGAACTTCGGGGCAACCCCCCCCCAGCCTCTGCTCATGAAACCGGAATGACCTATATGTCCCCTTCTAGGTACCAGTGTGGGGGCAGGGCCCTTCTCCTTCTCTGCCGGCCTCACCCTAGTGACCCCCCTCAATAGCACTGGCATTATCCGTTTCGACAAGGTGCTAGTTAACGACGGAGGGCACTACGACCCCCTCACAGGTAGCCCCCCTATCGGAATCGATTGTGGACTGCTGTAGCCCCCCCAAAGCCACTTCCCATGTATCACCGCTGCCCCCTTGTGGCCCACAGGGATCTTCACTGTTCCAGTGGACGGGCGATACCTGCTGACCGCCGTGCTGACGGCAGTGCAGGGCGAGCGTGTCGAGGCTGTGGTCTCTGTCTCCGGTCACAGTGTGCAGAGGCTGAGCACCAGTGGATATGGGCCTGATGGTGGACAGGGCTGCTTCTGCGGGGGGGCTGCCCCCTTCAGCCTGATCCTCTCCCTGAAGCGTGGGGACAGAGTGGGCCTGATCCTCACCACTGGCAGGCTGGCACCCTCCGATTCCAGCCTGGCCGTCTCTACCTTCTCTGCCATGTTCCTCTACCTGCCCCCAGTCAGCAGATAGCCCCCCCCCTAGCTAGTCACATGACCTGAGCAACCAATCACAGATGGGTAAACAAACACTATGCAATTTTATTACTTGGAGACGTAATATATTTGCTCTTAAGCTATATTTGAAAAATCTGCTCTAGTTTTTAATTACCAAATATAAAAATATTTTGTTTACATGATTCTGTATGGATGGGGGACTGTAATCATCCTCATTTGGGGACCTACTGTAATTAAATGCTATAGACCTTTCATTTCATTTCAGTTTCCTGACACGCAAAGGTCTAAAAGTTCCATGTTTACATTCTGTCCTTTCTTAGAATAATTACAAATTACTATTGCTATGTTGAGTTTGGGTGTGCCTTGAATTGAAGGGCAGATATTTAAATGTTACACTCTACCCCATTAATTTACTGACGCCCAGCTCCAGTGCTATCTGGTTGAATAGCAATTAAATTAATTCTAGCAAAGTTCTTCAGCTATTTGGTCGGTTTAACGTAGTGTAGGAAAGTGACACCACACTAAATGTACATACACCAATCTGTAAATGGAAACAAGTCAAAAATTCATTTATTGTGCATCTTGAGTTTATAACTTTTGCCTTGGTTACTATAAAGTGCACCAGTTTAAAAAAATAAAATCACAGAATATTTAAGACAAGGAAACCCAAATCCCGACAGTCTGATGGGACCGCCCTCATGGGCTCACACAGATTCACATCTTTCCTCCAAGCAGTTATCTAGTACTGGGTCCCCATGAGCCTGGAGTCTAACCCAGCAAGCAGGAGCAGTCAGCAGTCCATACGCATGCGATGGCCATGGACAGTCCAGGAACAGAGCTCATCTTGCTGGAAGTCCGGGGTCACAGTGCCACCCACTGACTCACTGCAGAACCGTACAACCTCCGCATTTCCTGGACCTGGGGCTTCAAAGAAGTGAAAAACACACAAGACGGCTGCAGCCTACCTGCAAAGGAGTGGCATGTGGCTCAACAGGCCTGTAATCAAGTTACTGGTTCAAATCCTGTAACAATTAAATATTTTTTTCCCCTTCAGGCCCGGTAGCTCCAGGGTCATTGGCTGATCTGGCTCTCTGACCCTTACATGTGATTGCTTCACAACAGGGAAGGTTACACGTGTGTAGCTTTGTGTGGGGGCAGGAAGGCTTAGGAGGATAGGCTGACATATATGCCTATAACACAAAGGGCTCCAGTTCAGATCCTGTGGCCAGGAGACTTAAGCAACCCCCCCTGCCTTTTCAGTTGCACATCGCTTGGTGAATGTCTGCTGAATGGATTTTAAAAAATTAAAACAAATTGCCCACACCATGGTGACATCACTTGTTTATTATCTTTTTGTAATCTTAAACACAATACATATCTTGGCAAGTTCACTTAAACGAGGTACGATGCAATCATATCTTAAGCTTTACACTGAAAATATATTTTAATAAGTCTCCTTACCATAAAGTATACTTACAATTTAAAAAGACATTTAAGATTGTGGCTGGGGCCAAAAAAATATTAATTTAAACCCTACAAACAAGTGCTACTGGCACCCTTAAAAGTATTAATATTCAGATTTAAATTACCAGGTTAAGTGTGCGGGTCTCACACAGATTGATTACTTTCATAGAAAGAACAATCACGTCATTCAAGTGCAGTCAGACACCCACCCACCCCAGAGAAACAGACAGGAAGGAAGCTTGAACAGGATGTGCAACAGAAAACAAGACAAACCAGACAGGTAAAGGTTTGCACTGCAACACAAACGGTTTCAACATAAGTAATACTAAGTGTGGCTCGACGGGAGAGCAGGGTATGGTTGTGCTCCAAGTGTCCATGTATACACGTGTGCGCCCAGGCCGTGTGTGCACAAGGGTGTTTGCTTGTGCAAGCCCCGCAGCATAATCACCACTGGATCTGCACCACCACCACAACTCATTCTCCAGCATGCTAAGAAATGGTGCTACGTCTGACCAATCCCTGTGGGCAGAACCGACCCCAGCTGCATAGTGACTCAGAATGGCGACTCCCTAGTGACACCCAACGTCTGAACCAAAGCATATACACTTGGCAGGGATGCGACGAATTACCCACATACACCATTAACTAGATAAAGTGTGCATCATCCTCACCCCCTACCCAATGCAGTGATGCCACCAAACACGTGCAATAGGGCGCATCCCCCAGAACTAGGGGGGTCTGGGAACTGTATGAAGTGCTGGTCTGGGACAAAGCACACATGGGAAATACCATTTGGTTTAATCTCACTCTCACACACACACACACACACACGCAAACATCCACATGCCACACATACTCACAGCATGTAGCTGAACACAATTCCGAACCACTGAGAACACAACACCAGCAATGTCACCAATTAAAAATATAAGTATATATACTGAATATTATCCATCTCAGTGCTTTTTCCTGTCTTCAATATAAAGGTAGCGGAACTAACCCGGCAACCCCCTTGCATTGTCAGATTAAGATACACAGGTCTGAAAAGCAGCTTTTCCGGAAAGTGCCTTTACCACAATCAGATAACTATAAAGCCATCGGTCCTTCTCAAAGTGACATTCTAGGTGACACCCTGCTTCCCCTCTCCCGAGGGGGGTGGGGTGGGTTTAGGGGGCGTGGCCCAGACCATAGCCCCACCCCATCTCACAGCAGGTCCTCCATGCTGAGCTCTGGGATTGGCTGCCTCCAGAAGCAGAAGGAGCTGAACTCGGGGAAGCTGAAGGCAGAACTCTGCTCCGTGCTCAGCAGCGGGAAGACGTGTTCCACCAGCTCGCTGAGCCGGCTGTACCTGAGGAGCGTCAGGGACACGTTTAATGAACGGGGCCCCCCCGGGGTAGAGAGCACGGACAGAGGCATGAGAAAGAGCACTCACGAGGACTTGTTGCCCTTGGTCTGCTCCTGGATGAGCTCGCCCTTGGGATTCACTGTGAAGAGACGGCACTCGGGCACGCCCACCTGCTTGTAGGCAAAGACATCCTGTGGTGGGGAGAGCAGGGGGTGGAGGGGCGGTATTGAGAACAAGGCCTGCAAAATACCACGTCTACACAGCGATACACATTAGATGACCTCCTGAGGTCCAGCAATTCATCTTTGTCCCCGATAGAGGACATTATGCTTTTTTGCTTCTCATAGAGCACAGGCTACTCTGCAGATTCCTGATATTTCTAAGAGGACAGAGATTTAAGATGACGATACACGTTTGCAGATGCCACCTTGCCAACCTCCTCTCAAAACAAAATATTTTTAAATCAATATGATTTTTTTCCTCTCCTGGATCTGAAGAGGTTATACACGAAGTATCCTAGTCCTCCTTGAGCTTGACTCATTCTGGCCATTCGACAATCATGCTCTGATGGTTAAACAGGACCTCACTTGCCCCAGATGAACGAGGTAACAATACCGAGTCCGACTCACGTTGGGTCTGTTCCCGAACGCGGCGTAGAACGGCTGCTGGTTCGGCAGGAACAGGTTCTTGATGTCCGTAAGGCATTCGATCTTGAACTTCTCCGGTTTCTTTTCGATGACCTCCCTACCAGGGTGACAGACGCGAGACATCCCGAGTTCCGCTAGCGTGCCGAGTCGCCACCCTGTCCTTCCCTGAAATGGTACTTACCGGTGGATGGCAGAGAACAGGCTGCTGGGGGACAGCATGAGGGGGCCCCGGGGCAGGATGGTGCCACGGTCGTTCACCCAGTGCAGGTAGCCGCGCGTCATGTCCGCCATGCCGATGGCGCGTGCTGAGCAGTACAGGAACTTGTACCCATTCCTGGGGGGGGGGGGGGGGGGGGATGGAGAAAGTACACCCTAGCTATTCACTCTTAGGCATGCGGCACTGGTGCCCCACCAAATGGGAACGAGAGTCTTAGCCAGATCCACAGAGCAGGTGACGCGACTCAAGCAGGCGGGTCTAACAGGAGCCGGGAGGAAGCGAGGGCCGACGCCTGCTGGTCATTCGTATCGGTGTCTGCTCCTTCTTCCCCAGTTACTCACTCGTGTACAGAGTGGTAGAGCTTCGCGATGCCCTGGTGGGTCCAGTCTTTGCCGAGCTGAGGGAGAATCTGCCCGAATACGTCAGACCTGAGGGGAAGAAAGAGCAGCGTGTTACTGTAGACGGCTACAGCCTCGTTAGTCGAGGTGGGAGGGCTTATTCACAAAGGCAATACCTCTGAATATCACACAGGCCTGGCACTATACTAAACTTTAAAGACACATTGAAAAAACCTGGAACATGGTATCAGCCTTCAATTTAGTTTGAATTAAAAGACTGGTAGGAAAACAGGCTGTGTATCTTAGACCATGAAGGAAAGTATAGTAATGAACCATTTAAATTATGAAACAAGTAAAATCTCAAAAATAAAAAGGTACTACCTCCTGTACCTAGATGCACCTCCAAATTTCACCATTAGAGAGACTAACAATGCCTTCCCTCCAGTCACCCAGAGACCCCCGACAGTGAGAGCACAGAGGCGGCCTGCCTACTTGGTGATGGTCCCGTCGATGTCAGAGATGATGACCTTGTCATCCCAGTTCCACAGGTAGATGGTCCCCGCACAGCGGCAGGTGCCCTGGTACTGGGTGGTGATGCTGAACGTCACGTCATTGGGTCCCTCCTTCAGGCCCAGCTTGGCCTGTGGGTGGAGCCATGGGGGTCACATGACTACACGCTTCACAATGTATGGACAGAGGTATTGGGAGAGCTGGATATTACAGCCACAGGAAACTATGACACCTCACTCTAAATCCATAGCAGGGGTGGGGAACCTGTTCCATGGACGGCTGGTTGAGAGGTCATCCCAAAAACCCGCACCGACCCTCCATGGATCAGGCTCCCTACCCCTGATCCATAGGCATGAGTATAGAGCTGGTCCCCCCTTTGTAGCCATAACAGCTGCCACTCTTCTGGGAAGGTTTTCCAAAAAATTTTGGAGTGCGTCTCAGGGACTTCTTGCCTATTTATCCAGATTAGCATTCGAGAGGTCAGGCACTGATGTTGAATGTGAAGGCCTGGCTCACAATCTACATTCTAGCTCATCTGAAAAGTGTTTGCATGGTGTTGAGTTCAGGGCTCTGTGGCCCAGTCAAGCTCTTCCACACCAAACACACCCAATTACGTTTTTATGGACCTTACTTCTGAGGCAGCGGGACACAGATGGAAGCATAGAATTGTCCAAAATATCTTGATACGCATACAAAGGCATTTCGGGCAATTCTGCAGAATAGAGGTTGCAAGCCAGGCCTTCACATCCAACATCAGTGTCTAACCTCACAAATGCTCTTCTGGATGAATGGGCAAAAAAATCCCACAGGCAAACTCCAAACTCTTGCGGAAAGCCTCCCCAGAAGATTGGCAGCTGTTATAGCTACAAAGGGGGGGACCAGCTCCATATGGATGCCTAAGGATTTACTGACATCTCATAAAATTTCCTCTAGGTGTAATGGCCAGGTGTCCCAGTACTTTTGTCCATATCATCTATGTAGCCAATGACAGGAAAGAATGTCATCCTCAGTTTCCTTCAGGACTAATAACCCATCTGTCTGCCTCTCAGTCAATCAATCAATCAATAAATCAATCTCCTCCGGGCCCCTAGCAGCTTGAGTGTGGGGGCTATTTTTTACAATTGGCATGAAAATGTCATAGTGATCTAAGCAAACGGGGGCATTTCAAAAAAGACTGGAGAAAACAGCCATCAGTGTTTGCTAGAGCAGCGAGGGAGGGTCTCACTATCTGCTCCGAGGAGAGCCGCAGTGACTTCTTATAGGACAGGGTCCCGGGCGGAGCTTGAGGTGGGGGCGCCCCTCCTCCCTCTGTCGGCCCCCTCTCTGATAGGACGGCGGCCACCACCTCCTTGGACTCATCTTCGCTGGACGAGTCCTCGGTCTTCGGCCTGCCGAACACCAGGACATGGACATGATCGCGGAGCGACACTGAGGATTATTCACGGATCTGCTGCAGGGTCAACGGGACAAGCACAGCATAGACCTAGCTCTCTCCTCCACTGGCTTTCCAACACTGAGTAAAAGCAACGCAACTTATGAACAGCAGGGGGCAGAGCTGAATCCTTCCCACTAACACAATGAAAAAAATAATAATAATCGCGGTCTCCAGTGGCCATAGTCATCAACGCTGTCAGGCACTGACATGTTTATCTGCAGAAGCACCCATATTTAACACGGCCCTGTCAATTGTTGGAGGAGCTTGCAGAATACGTCACAACATTCACAGGTCATCTTGCTGAAGACAATAGGCGCGGCTGTATCTGAGCCGCTGGGCAGCTTGGGGTCACCTCTACGCGACCAAAGAGACACTGTCCTCTGGGCTAAGTGGAGCCCTAGCGTGAAGTGAATGGAGGTGGAGGGCGGAGTTGACTCACTTGAGGGTGGGGCTATCCTGCAGGAGGGGGGGGCTTCCTCCATCGTTTGACTCCTGTGCCTCTAGCTTGACCTCAGACTTCACAAGGGGAGAGAAGACAACAGCAATGAGGTTACTTCACCCCTTCCCAAGTACACCTCTCAAATTGCTCACATATTAGCCAGTCAAATCTTTTAAAAAATGCCGCTCTCTGGCATCACACAGAGGGTGGGGTCTGAGGGCCAGATGTTCCCCGGAGGCAGATTTTTGCAATTTCTGGTTGGGATTAGAGGGGAACCAAACTGATCTAAATTAAGTCTCTCCCTCTGGGTGGAAATATAAACATTGCCCCTGAATCTTCCTCTCGATGTTTACTTCCCAAACCGTGAGGGAGAGTATGAACCTGATTGCCTCCTCATGATATAGACATATCCCTGCCAGAGAGGGCGCCCTCTGCAGGAAGGCCAGATCCTCACCAGTCTCTGTACCTGCTTCGTACTCCGGTCCGCCCTCTTGGGCCAGAACCACCAGCGGCCCGTTTTCTTCGGCATCCTCTCCTTGACCCAGGCCTCCTCCGTGCTCTGAAATGCATAGTCATCAACACAAGCTTACTGCCGACCAGTGAGGGGAAGGTGCCTGGCCGGGTCAGGTCCATACCTTTGGCAAGTTCTTCTGAAATGCCTGCAGACTCAAAATCAGCGGAGCAGCCAGAGTCCAGTTGTAGAACCTGAGACAGAAACGCATGTTTGACAGAGCAGCCCGAGGAGCGCTAAGTGTGACAATGCATGTCACCACACTCACCTGTTGCCGATTCTTACTACCAGATTGGGGTTGTCGATGATGCCCGGATTCTCTGCAAACTCATGATACGTCACAATGTGCTCCATGAATTTCTCTGCAACAAGTGTTCAAAGCTCAGCATGTTACCATCGTCCCTGAAAAATACTTAACCTGAATTGCCATGATTTTAACACCTCCTGGATTATTAAACAGCTCTATGCCCCAGTGTCCACAACAGCTAGCCTCACCGAGCAAGCGGACTTGTGACCAAAAGAATGTCCAAATCCCTGCCGCACGCAGAAATGTATACCCTCACATCGATGTCGCTTTAAGTGGGAACGTTTGCTGTTTGTTGGGTGTTTGCATTCTGCTCAAAACCAAACTTCCAAAATCTATCCAACCATCACCATTAATAGCCCATGATTTGATAAAATTTTATATAGTGCCTTTCACCCGCCTGACACCAACACCCAAGGTACTTCACAAACGTGTGCAGCAATTCAATACTACATAATTTATACAAAATGGTAATGAAACTGGGGGAATAAAGAATATACGAAGACAGAGAGGAACTGAGTAGGAGATGCAATCCTCTGCACTAATAAAAGCACCGTGTGAGCGGCGGTCAGGGGGGTCAGAGGACGGCAGTCAGCCCTTAACGGTCCCACATGGGGAGGCACCCACCTTTGGAGATGTGCGAGGTGTCGCTGAGCCCCCCACAGAGCGACAACGTCACGTCCGGCAGCTCCCCTGCCGAGTCAGACAGGCATTCCGTGCCGCTGTCCGCCGCCGCGCTACCCACCGACTGCGGCGACTGGGAGCCCGAGTGCGTGCCGCTCTCCAGCCACGGCCTGGACGCCGACTCTGCCTCACTGCCACAGACGGGGGCAGCTTTACATGCAAACCTGGTAACTGAGAACCTGATCTCAAAAAAAAAAGGAGTAGGGCATGATGGGTAATTTACCTCTTAGGAAAATAACGTGCAAGGACATCTGGTTCCAGCACGCTCAGATCGTCCAGGTAGATGTCTTCCGGTCCCTGGTGCTGGCTCCGCTTCCTGACCCCTGTGGACAGAGAGTGGGTCCATCAGCCTCCGCTATCCGAGCGTCCTGAGAACCTACTGCCTCGCTGTACATTCGGCGTTCGGATTGAGAGGAAGGACAACAGCTTGCTGTGGTTGGGGGATGGAACCTGACCGACGTGATCAGTTCGCACCTGACAGCCATCTGATAATACATACTCAGGCTGCCCTCCCCCATCTTGTCCTCCGGGTGGGGGGGGGGGGGGGCTTTTTTTGGAA
>JABFEB020000090.1:202979-226303 GCA_019775895.2 Stomatorhinus ivindoensis | reverse complement strand
GGGGGGGGGCTAGTATTGCCATCACTGCTAGACCACTTTCAGGGGGTTACAGGCCCTGCTAAAGGGCTTGACAGCATTCCACAGCATTCCAACCAGCAACCTACCGATCACAGATAGAGGCCTAACCAATTGAGCCACTGACCCCCGTAAGATCTTTTGGGGAAGCGGCAGTTCGCCACACTGGATGCCAAGCGGGTCACCTCCTGTGTCAAAACGTTGCTTTAAATTTCAAATGAAAGGATGATGTCACCCAACAGGAAGGGCCATGGGGCCAGGAACGGCCTGGCAATGCCTGTCATCATGATAACTGCCCTACATCCCACACAGTGCCCCCCAGCGCAGCTCATCGCCGCTAGAGCCAGAGAACGGTGTTTCCATGGAGACCAATAGCAGCCTCCGTCCCCAGACACTGGGAAATGGCTTGCAGGTATTGTATTAACACATCCTGCAGACCGACATGGACACCATCTGTGTTTATCAAGGCCTGACGGGCAACATCTGCGATTAAGGGTGTGACCCCGACTGGTGCCCCTTCAGACCAGTTCGCGAATGCAGTTTCAGTCACATTACATCATCACACTGATCTCTTTATATATATTTATTCAGGGCTTCTTGCCAATTTGAGACGGAAAAGCAACCAGGCTTTCTTGAAGAATGTTTACATGCCTGTCATATTCCTGGCTTGATGGGTCTGGGCTGTAGCCCAGCGTTTGAAAAAGCGCTCTGTTCCAAATACTGGGAAAAGACCAACAAATTACGACACAGGAAATAAGAAAAACAATCACACACCAGGCCCAGCCTCGGCATCGCTCGTCTATGAACAGGGAAGCTGAAAACTAAACTGAAACCCAAATGACGTGGCGGGAGTTGCAGACAACACAGACGAGCGGCACTCCTAGCTGATAAACATCCAACTGTTTTCTGGCCCAAGCTGATTATGAGGATGTTTCGCTAAGTACTATAAGAGCAAGGCCAAGTGGAGTATGGGTAAAACCTGGGACAGCAGTTAACGTTCCATGGACAGACCGCTCCCAAAGACCGGGGCCGACCTCTGCCCCAGTCTAAACTTCATTGTTCCATTAGCACACAGATGCACAAAAGCATCTTTACAGAGGACCTCTGGTTTCTACCACACCCTATTTCAAAGGCGGAGGGTGGGTCATCCTTCACCGTCCCACACCATACTATTAATACGAAGGGCAGTTGTGCTTGCCACAGAAGCTATTTGGGTCATTCTTGACGAAATCTTCTGGAAGGCTCCTCGGAGCACAGGGCCCAGACCGGCTCACCACATGACAGCGGGTTGCTGTCGATACGCTCAGCACGACGTCCCTTTTTCAGAGGAACATTATCTGCCTTTGTAACTTTATCCCCTTATGCAAGATGCAAAAACTTACTGAAGCTCCAGCTGTCTCACAGTGAGAAAAGAAACACCAAACTTGACAGTTTGCTCAGACTTGGACCCATTGAGCGGCGCTGAGAGTTTTTTCAAGAAAGACTATCAACTCTCACGCAAGAGCACGTTCACAGCCGGGGCCCACAATAAGTTCAAAGAAGTAGCTGGATTTAAAATCCAAGAATTGAGAGGCTGCAATGTTTAGCTAATTATTGATGTTTATGATACGGTATGAGGACAAAAGTACTGGAACACCTGGCCATTACACCAACAGGAACTTTTATGACACCCCATTGTAAATCTATAGACATCAATACGGAGCTGCCCTCCCCTCCTTTTTACAGCCGTTTCAGCTGCCACTCTTCTGGGAAGGCTTTCCACAAGATTTTGAATGCATCTGTGGGAATTTTTGCCCATTCATCCAGAAGAGCATTTGTGCAGTCGGACACTGATGCTTGACTTGAAGGCCTGGCTCATAATTTCCATTCTAGCTCATCCCAAGTGTTTGATAGGGTTGAGGTCAGGGCTATGCAAGTCAGTTAAGTTCTTCCACACCAAACTCACCCAACCATGTCTTTATAGACTTTGCTTTGTGCACTGGGGCACAGTCATGCTGGAACAGAAAAGGGCCTTCCCCAGACTGTTCCCACAAAGTTGGAAACAGAATTGTTCAAAATGTCTTTGCATACTGAGGCATTAAGAGCTCCCTTCACTGGAACTAAGGGGCCGAGCGAAACCCCAGAAAAACCGGAAACCATTACCCCTCCTTCACCAAAATTTATATCTGGCACAATGCAATCAGGCAGGCAACGTTCTCCAGACTCGTCCGTCAGATTGCCAGAGAGAGAAGCGTCATTCATCACTCCACAGAACATGTTTCCACTGCTCCAGAGTCTAGTGGCAGCGTGCTTTACACCACTCCATCCAATGCTCAGCTTTGCAGTGGAGGACATGAGGCTTGCGTGCCACTGCTTGGCCATGGAAGCCCATTCCATGAAGCTCCCAGTGCACAGTTTTTGTGCTGGGGTAAATGCTAGTTTGGAACTCTGCAGTTACTGAATCAACAAAGAACAGGTGACTTTTAGGTACTATGCGCCTCAGTATTGTGGGACCCTGTGTCTGCCACTTTGTAGTTAAATTTCTGTTGTCCCCAAACGTGTCCACTTCACAATAATACCACTAACAGTTGACTGGAATACATAGCCGGGAAGAAATTTCATGAAGATCTACTGTAAAGGTGGCATCCTGCTACTCAAGCACACGCACCAACACACACATTGACACTACAACTACTCAAAGTAAACATACCCCCCAATTGCTGCATCTCACAAGCTCTCACAATTTCCTTAAATATCCCAGTGAGTGTATGGCTTTGCTTTGTCTTGTCCTGTCTACAAGAATCTACACAGTCTTACATCATGTCTTGTCTGTCGTATCTGCCATGTCTTATTTGTCCATCTGTGTACTGTTATGTCAAAGGGGGATGGGGCAGGGGTGGACAGATTTTGAGTGGCTTCACTTAACGTATGAATGCCAGTCCTTCACACGACACTATGAACGGGGGACGCGCTGGACGAGATGCCAGTCTATCAGAGGATGAACGCTCGCTCTTTCAGACACACACATATTTACAGGGACCAATTAGCCAAATGGCATGTTTTTGGACTGCAGGAGGAAACCCTAAAGGATATGTAAACCCCATGCAAAGGGCAGAGATATTCGAACCCTCAAGTTCAGGTGTGAAGATAAATCACATTCAGGACATGAACACATCCAACTGCTGAGGGCATTAAAGTGACATGAAGCTCAGCCACCACACTTACCACTTTCTCCTTGGAGCGCAGCACTCCCAGCTTGCCAAAGCGCACGTGGAAGGGGGAGCACTGGTAGGAGCCGTCTCGCTGTCGCACCACCACCACGTCGATGCAGCCCGACAGTGTGGCCTGGTTCAGGCCCTTGTACAGCTCCCGCACTGTCACCAGCAGCTGGCCCACGTAGTTCATGGTGCTCACCTGCAGGGGACGACAGGGATAAACACCATATTTTAATAAAACCGAGCGATTCTGGCTCCTTTTCAGTTTTTATATTACAGCAACCCGAAACTCCCTGGAGCCCCATCACAGTCATTTGTCCTACAGAACTGGGCTCTTCCTAGGTACAGATGATGCACAGATGAACATCAAACCTATTTTGCCCCCACAACAGGTTTGTTTGTGCCAAACGACTAAACCCGACTTAAATAAATAAATAAATAAATAAATAATTCAAAAATTATGCCCATGAAAGTGAAAAGTTCTGGAAGAACCTTCAAATAAAGTTACACACTAGCCCTCCTCTTAGAGAAGAGAGAAATAAGCAGAGACCAGCTGCATGAGGTGACAGGCACCAGCAGATCTGCTAGACACTTTGAAAGGTTAAGAGTTACAGCTCTTCTCTTTGAAAGGACAGCCAGCCAAGATAAGTTATAAGACTGTCTTCATGGGCAAGCAGCTGGCCCTGACCCTGAGCAGCATCAGGAACCAGCCGTGGTACTTAACTCCCCCCTCAGCCGAGGGTCTATTAATCCAGACACATATCTGGCAATAACTGAACTGTATCAACACCTATAGTGGAAAACAACTTTGGAATCACCAGACAAAACATATTTTAGCAACACACCTTTCCAGTTTCACACACAATACACAAACAGGCAACTGAAAGGCTGCATTCAGGGGAGGGGGTGGTGTTCTGTTTCAGCCCCCCCACAGCTGGCGCTGTTGCAGGTCACGCTGCAGTTCAGCAAGGACTGGTCCAGCTGCTCTAATGAGCAAGACAAGAAATGGGACAAATGCTTTTCAACAACATGCCATAAATGCTGATTCATCACAAAGTAGTGGTACACAGCATCATACACACATAGTCTGAGATATTTCTAAACTTTAATAGGTTCCGTAGAAATGGAACTTCTAGAAGGTTGGAATCCAGGACCACCCTGCGCAGCAATACTCTGAACGGCAGATCACAGACCGACAAAATGCTCATTCCAGTCAAAACAAACAGCAAGAGTGTCAAGTTCGAGGGGAAGGCTCTGGAGCCTGGATCACGAAGCTGGATCTATGGGTTAGCAAAAACTTGTTGGATGTAAGGTAGTCTGGGTTAAACGTAACTGAACAAAGTCAGTCCATTCAATCTGCGGTACCTTAAATACAAGTCATCTAGCCAACTAATTCTTCTGGGCAGTATTACTATTTTTTTTTTTAAAGATTCGGGAAGCTTCGTGGTACTTTTTTTCCCCCTCAAGTTCATGCTTACCGTAGCTGAAAGTGTTTAAATAAAATACATTTGCAGACGTTTTAAAACATTGCATTATTAAAATTGTTCACATTTAGCTTGATAGTATAACTGACATTTTATTAGACTAATAATGTATAAATAGCTAGATATCAGCAAGCTTTACTGAATACAACCGTATATCTCTATAGACATGTTTTATTGATTACCGTATATTTTGTAACTTGGTTACAAAATGTCTGCTTAACCGACATGATTAATAAATAGTGATAAATCGCTAATAATTTGCCTTACCAGTATGCATTTGATCGCAAACCTAATTATATTACACGTAATCAAATTCAACAGTTGTACAACCTGCAGTGAAATGCTTATTGCAATGCTCCGAGGAAATATGGATAGAAAATTTAAAACAACAGTATATTTAAAAAAAGAACAGTATATTTAAAAAAGAACTAAATTTAATCTTTTTCTATTTATACTATATACTGTATGGGGATATACAAAATATATATGTTCTGTTTTAAGTAAGATCAAAGATATAAATATACATATTGTACATATATTGCACTACAAAATACTATTGGACATGGAGTTTACAGAACGATGAGATAGCATAGATGTATGGCATGCATAATATACAATACAATATAATATGATATAGCCCACAGTGTTATGCATTGGGGGGAAAGGGTGAAGGGTTGATGTGTCACTCCATAATCCAAGTTTTCATGCTTAGACTGAAGCATCAGCTATAAATATTATAAATTGCTGAACAGTTATATGTGGAGAATTGATGTATTGTAAAGTTATTACTGTTAGGAAGAAGAGTATGCACCGTTAATAAGGGTCCCCTCTCAAACTCTGAACAGCAACCATAGCAATTCTACTAGCAAACAATATTATTTAATTTGCTGCTTACTAAATTACAGCTGTTGTTTCACTTATGCTATAGGTATGGCGGTAAATGAAATATTCATATCACATGGGAAATTATACTTAGCATACCACCTAGAACTACTAACTAACAAATCTCACTTTGTGATACAGGCCCCAGGGTCACTCCTGCCACACAACCAAACCCATGGGCCTCAGCACCAGAACCCCACAATGAACTGGGTCATGACAGCAGCAGCAGAGGCTGTATCATGCAACACCAGGGAAAACGGATCTTTTAATGCTCCAAGCACCCTGGGGAACCATCAACAGACTCAGCATAGAAACTGACCCATGCTAGCCATGCAGCTTGTAGATTTGGTTAAGTTGGGTTGCTCATACTTAAGCTGCAGGGTGGTCACAAGTAAAAGGCATTTTCCATTTGTGCAAAGCAAGCACTCAGTCAGCAACAGCAAGTCAAATAATCCTCTACACACACGGTAAATAACTGAATAAGCACTTCATGGACAATTACACAGTTTAAACTTTAACACCTCTGTTTACACAGCCACCTATGTATATAGAGAAACTCGGGTTAAATACCCTACAAGGTCACACTAGCAGCTAAGTTATACTAGAGGTTGAGAAACTCCTGATCTTTAATGAAATTAAAAATAAATAGAATGAACACAAAACTATTAGTATTTAAAAACTTCCTTATGCCTCAACTTAAGAAACAGACTCCTTTATTAGGTCTAAAGCAGCACCCTTGAAAAACATCAAACTTGCTTCCTGCCTCAGGACCTGCAGCAGCCTGGGTTTACACTCACCACAAACCTGCTCCCTTGCACACGAGAGTTTGAGTATCATTCTGATTTTTCAGCCAAGTTTGAGACGTTGCCCAGGACACCAGGGATCAAGGCCAACAGAGGTGGAAGGTTCATCGATTCAAGTCGTCGGATGGTTCTAAATAAGCAGGCTGTGACAGAAAGACTCTTCAGAAGCTCAAACTTTAAGGCCGATTCACGGCAGAGAGAACCACTCCATCAGACGGAGGAGGGAGAAAAACGGATGTGAAATGGGGGAGGGTGGTATGAATCAGGCTTCAAAGAAAACCCTAAAAAAGCAGGGCATGCAAAACCCTGACGTGTAACATCCTCGACACCACTCAACCACCATCTCCGATATGAGAGTCCACTTCCATTTCCCCAGGTAGGAAAGTCAGTCAACCACCCTTCATGAAAGGTTCTGGTACTTGAATTGGAAATGCTTTTCTTTGGTCTGTATTTTTAAAATCAGCCTCTGAACTCTGGAAAACAACTAAAAGCCATACAGCAGCCATGCTTCAGAAAAGGTGACAGCAGCGTCCTTAAGACAGGCACCTCTCCGCAACCCTTCATCCTCACTTCCCAGTCATTCATTCTGTTGAGCACAGCAACCCTGAGTCAAGTCCATACTAATAAACCCAGAACTCATTAGCTAGGTCCACAATCCTGTCCCAGACGACCCTGCTGTCAAGCCTGCTCACTCAACCACAAGAGAAGAAACACACCAGCAAACAAGAAATGTGTCCCATCACGGGAGGGCAGCCACCGGAGACTGAAGGAGATCAGGAAGGATGCATGGCCCTTCACACAGCGGTCAGTGCCAGGTAGGGATGACGGGTGACAATCATTTCACCATCTGCATGACGGGCTAGAATGGATGATGCCAAAATCCACACGTAGCAAACCTCTCTCAAACCCAATGACTTCGGCAAGCAGAGCACAAAGCAAATTATCAAAGCACCCATATGGGCGTACTGAGCTGAAAAAGTGAGGAACTCCCCTCATCTCAGCCATGAGGCCCATCCAATAACAGGCCATGCTGCGTGCATCTACCCCTATTCAATCATTTCTTAATCCATCTGCTCTCCTCCCACCACCTAAAAATCAAACAGGATCCATCAGCATTGCATGATTTTGGAGAAAAGAAACTGCAGTTCCCAGGTGAGATAGCAACCACACCCGACAGACGTTTCTCTCAGCCTGAAATCTCAGAGAAAGTAAAAAAATCTGCTTTGAAAACATTCAGAGCTATGTTTCTTCTGAGAAACCCTTCTTTAAAAAGTGTCAAAGCTATCCACTTCCTTTCTCAAGCAGCCCATAGTAAGCCTTTCAGCTCTTCCTAATGTCTTTCCTGGCTAGACGTTGCACAGCTCAAGTTACCATCCCCCACCCACACCACACACACAGTGTGCAAATCTTTACATTCAAAACAACTGCAGCTTGCATGATCCTGTCATGCAATTGGCAAAAAGCCCACTCAAGCAGACAGGGGATTGGGGGAAAGGGGTGGAAAATAATAACTACCTGGAATGACCAGAACATCAAGTTCCTCCACCCCCCCAAGCTTCTTCCAACAGATAATTTTCCATATACAAATATCAATATTACATCTATGCATCTGGCTTTCAAAACACCACAAAATCACAGTAACCTCAGCGATATCTGTCACCATTTAGCTCTAGCACCCTTTACAGGGAGTTAGTCATTCACAACAACTAGCATTTCCTCTTCACAAAAGGGAAAAGAGCACATCTTCATTAACTGTACGACACGAGGCAAACAAGCTTATCGGGGTCTGTGGTGCTCCAGCAGGGAGCACATGCTTGTCGCTGGGCTTCTTGGTGAATCAAAGCTGCCCGAGTAGAAATATGCTACCAGCTACCCAGGCACAACATGCTCTGATAGCAGGGTGACGTTCCCCATCACATGAGCGTATGCAAATAAAAGCTGTCTGGCATGACATAATGAAGTCAGCACGTAGCACTGTGGTTAGGCACAATCTTGACAGTTGATCGTGGCACAAAAAGGCCAATCAGCTGAAAAATCCTTCAATCTTTTGTCACTCCCCACATACCTCTCTGGAATCTTGGGAGAGCAGAGAGAGACTCCTGAACCCTCAAGGCATAGCTGACTTCCTCACCTTGGCTCAGGGGGCAGGACACCTGGATAGCTCACAAACCTAAGCATAAATTTCAAAAATGTAAACTGAGCCCTTTTCATATTTCATGATGTCACCGTTACTCAGCTTTATTTTTACTGATGTGTAGAAGTATATGGATGTTAATGCAACACACCCAGAGCTTGCGTGAGAGAGGCACCAGTGATTTATAGTGGCAGAGGTAAGAGGCTTGCGACTGCAACCACTACGTTCCAGGAGTCCATGCGACGCGGCTTATTGCAGTACCGTGTTCCGGCAGACTAGAGCGCTACGACCCCCTCTGCAAGCTGGGGATGAGGTCACTCATATCACAGAGTCCCAGTTTACACATGCAAAGATGCAATGAGTACATTCTCAGCACAAACAAGAGAACTCCAGGACTGCAGGGCGGAAATCTGCTGAAGTCTAGCAGAGCTCTGCAGTGGCGCTCGCAAAGTAGCAGGCCGACAAGCAAGAGCAGCTCTACGGCTCATTTGCACAGTATGAGCAGTATCACTTTCACTTCGGAGTCTCATTCACACCACGAGCCTTTCAAACAGTTATTTTTACACCTGCTTGGCAGCATGTAGTTGCAGACCCCATGTATGTGTCAAAAACCAGAAGCTGAATTGCCAGTCAAGGGACTGAGGTCTGAGCAGCCAGGTCTTGTCCACAGACACACCCCTGTGTTCATCTCACTCTAAGCATAAGAGATGTTTTTGCAGCCCCGGAAAAGCAGCCAAGGCCCACTTTGTGCTGGGAGGGCCCCAGCTTCTCATGTTTCCTCTTTCTTTTAACAGCAGTTGCTGCTGTTACACAAAAGCTTGAGTAAGCCATCAGAATACTGAGCGGAATGTCCCCAACCAGCTCAGCTGGGTTGAATGAACAGGCTGAATCGCCGATTCATGCCCACCCCCATGTGTTCACTTCAGATGAGGACAAACCTTTGCATCCAGAGTCAGTACTGGCAGCAGTGAAGTCTGGCAGCCTGTACAGGTGTGCATAAAAATAAAGAATCACTAGCAACTAGCACAGGTGCCTGCCAAATCTGCTGTGGTAATCAAGGGAAATGAAAATGCCTGGATGCAAATTTCTGTCCAAACAGATTATGGGAAAATTTTAAAAAGCTGTTTCACTCAAGAACGATAATCATGCCCCTTAAAGCTAACTGTGAACAACAAGTCTGATAAAATGCCCGCCAGCCACGCACCCACCAACACAGTCTAAACACCCCCCCCAAGTATTGGTATGGCCCAGGAAATACGAGTTAAATTGAGCACAATGTAACTACTTTATCACGCGCTTTAATATATTTTGAAATGAAACGGATGCTTTTTAATAACTGCTACGGAATGAGCTTAGACATTCTCGCACAGATATTTAATATCCCCTAATTATGTGCGACTCGTATATATATATATACATACATACACACACACACACACACAACACATCGCCTTTTCAACGAGCCATTTCTATAGTTAAACTATGAACACTTAAATTATACTTAACAATATATTGTTTCTTACCCAATATGAACAGAACTAGCTCACCATGCTGTTCAGTTAAACCACAAACACACAAAGACAAGATTGCCGCTTGCTGTTTCCCATCTACACGAAAACACTCTCCCTTTCTAGCTTGCTGAGGTTCTTGAAGGCGACGTCGTGGCACAGTACAAGTTACTTATCACTGAGGGACCGCTTGAATCGGTCGTTAAAAGACCGTCCCGGGTGAACCACACCGTCTGCTCGAAACGGGACACCAGCGCACCAGAGCTTCTTTTAACAAGATTACAAGGAACACCTTGGGAAGCATTACAATCTAGGGGATATTACACCTGCAACCAGGCAGTCTCTGTCACCCTCTGAACCACCACACGCGGGGAGGGTGGTCACCCGACGCTGATGATTTAATAAGGAGGTTTATATTTTTCATTTAAATATTGTGCGTTTGACCCATGCACCCACAGAATTTCGGGGTGCCAGACAAAGTGGTCGTGATACAGCCGTAAAAAGAAATCCAATACAACCAAAACTGAAAATAACCACAATACGACCGTAAGCAACATGCAAAACAGCGATGATATAACCGTTAAAACACCCAATACACTAATAAATCAAAACCGAAAATAACCTTTAGCAATATCCAAGACGACTGTGATATCTATAAATAATACCCAAAACAAACGTAAACCAAAGCTGAAAATAACCGCAATACGACCGTAAATGTCCAAAACAACTATACATGACAACGAATGCATCCAAATATACAGCAAATAACCGGTTAGACCCGGTTGCGGGTGAATATTAGTAAATGCCGAGCGAAGACAACCGCCGTGAAATGCGTGTATTATGGTTCACTCATTTACACTTAACGGTGCTCCAAAATTAGTTATGGTAAAACACGAACATTTCAAAAATAAAACAAAATGAACAAAAATTACAACAAAAACGGCGAGACAGAATAATGACAACAGAGAAACGGCCAGAAACATTTAACACTGTAAATAACTGGAATTAAACCGTTGGGTCCAGCAGCCCCGGTCCGGTACTAGGGGCGATAAATAGCCGCTCGAACTGACGCGTTAACCCGACGGGTCCAGCAGCCTCGGTGCGGGACTCGGGGCGATAAATAGCCGCTCGAACTGAAGCGGTAACCCAGTGGATCGAACAGCCCAGGTCCGGGACTCGCTTAGCCGATGAGCCGGTCAAATACAGACATTAACCCCCGGGTCCGTTCCCGGGCTCGGTTTACCTGGACTCGGCGCGGCGAGGAGTCTTCACGCGGCGACCCCGCGCCGCCTCACCACGGCCGCGCGCCCCGACAGCCACAGACGCCGGACACCGACTGCCGAAGCCGCCGGCTCGCGGTCCGCAACCGCCTCCGGCAGAGTGCGCCGTGACGTCGCACACGTGTCCCACGTGACCGCGAGCCGGCGGTCGCTAGCTCTGCGGTTGCTTCCCGGCCGCTAATTACTCTTAATCAGTGCCCCTAGAGCTGTTCGAAAATGCAAAAGCGGAAAGGATATATACACGCCGGGATGTTTTAATTCTCATTCCAACGCAAACAGCATTTAGAAGTAGTGATATTTATAAACACGTCATCTGACAATGCAAAACGTGAAATGTAATTTATAATCCACAGTTTGAATGCATTATAAAATATGCTACCTATAAAGCGAAGTTGAGATAGACACATAAAGCGATATGATTGTGACCCAGATTCGATGCCTTTTATGGAATTAGAGTCTCACCGAGAACACGTCCTTTGGCTTTCGAGTGCAGTTATTTGTGTCTGTATCTGATGTAGGCTGTAAGAAAAAGCAAGGTTTAGGCATTTGTATATCCTAGAGATTGAATGTGTGTAAGAGGGATTCGACATTATTACAGATTTCAAAGGACCGCACATATGGATGCTACAGAAAACAAAATAAATATTTTAATGGCATTTTCTGGATCACCCTAACCAGAATAAGCGTTTAGAATATGGTTGGATTCATGGATTGTATGGATCATTTTAATGACGGGTACTGAAAATATTTTATTCTTCCTAAGGTTGTGCTACCGCAGATTTGGCTGTGATACCGTTCTGCTAAATTTGACATAGATTTTACATTATATTTTTCACTAGTGCACGGCAAAAACGTTGTCAGCGGATGTCTGTGCATGAATAAGATTCCATGAATATAAATGTAAGACTTCAAAGTCCTAACTGGTTAAACGAAGTCTATAGGGGCTGGAAAACAACGTTTTTCCCGTAAGAACACTTGTATTGAATCGTTTTGTATAATGTGTTTGTATGAATCATTCGCCACTGAAAAAATGCATTTAAGTTCCAGACAGAACCATTGCAGCGCTGGTGTTTAATCAGTAATTGGTTTACTGCTGGGCAGTACAGAAGCTCAGTGGGCAGCACTGTAGCTTCGCAGTTCCCGGGGCTTGATTATGCGCTATGTTGTGTGGGTTTACTACTGTAGTCCGATGACATTCCGTTATGCTGATTTGGCATCTGCAAACTTTCAGATGTGTGTGTGTAAGTGCCCTGGCATCCTATCCAGGGTGTCGATGCCCGCGATCGGTTCTTTGTGGCCGTGCCTGGTGGTTGGAAGATGGCTATTTAGCAGTCATTCCTTCTGTGGTATCAAGATTCAAAAGTCATATACAGAAAAAATATGCAACCAAAGTTTATAATAACATAATGGACAAACACACTTACAATTAAATGTTTTTTTCGGAATCCCACACAGAAACATCATTACATTGCAGAATAAATACTTAATACATACTTACTTCCATCAACCATTTCTAAATGTAAATAAATATGGCCAATTGATTTGCTATGTTCAAACTCTGCATGTTTGTTGAAATTCTGTGTGCTGTTGTCCCAGTTGTTTGTGCTGTGCATAGGTGTGGAACCAAGTGTTCTTGAAGTTAAACCAACATATGTTGTGATTGCAAGGTATCCACAAGTCAATGAAATACCCCTTTAAAACAACACCATGTCAGGTCAGTTAATGTGTTGCCTGTAAATGCCTGTAACATCATTCTGTTTCAGAGCTGCAGAGACAGGATCATTTGCTTCTTCCGCAGTTCAAGACTGACGTCTCAGGGCCTCCTGGTTCTCTGTAAACGTGCACTGCCCTCTTTAATCGGTAACCTTGCCCAATGACTCAGCCTTCAGCCGAACAGAGTCTGTAAGAAGACACAGTCAGACACCATTCGCTTCAGTTAAGCTAGAAATATCAGTAAGATATTTAGATAGTAGATGCAAGTGTCATATATACATTCATGCTCTGCATAATGACGTTTTGGTCACTATAGAGCACACAAACGACTGTGTTCCCATAAGATTATAACAGAGTTGAAAAATTCCTACCACCTAGTGACGTTGTGATGTCACCTATATATTACTAAAATACAGCATGTGTATTATATATAGATACATGTTGCACAGTCCATTGAATTTTAGCATAATTGAAAGTGTATCTTTTGCAACAAGGGTATTAACCTTTCTTTAAATCAGGCGTATGATTTCTTAAAGGGGCTTTTTTCAGTTCAGTCATTTGCAGTCACATAAATAACAGCGATACTGACACAGAACAGAGCGATATTGCGCAAAGGTGTTGAGAAAACTTGTGATGTAAGAGGAAGTTCTCTGACCTTCGTCGCTGTCTTATTGTGACAGGGCACCATTACGGTCCTCTTCCTCGTAAACAGACTAGCACTTGTGGACGCGATGTTATACACTCACCTTTTCTCCTCTCTGCTTTCTTATTCATCTTCTTCGCTCCCTCCTTTGCATTTCTGGCAGTGCTGGGCAATGTTGTGCCGCCCAGGGCCCGTGTGACCTCAGTGGCGTGTAACTAGCAGAGAGATACCATAACCTGTTACGCATACAGAATCCAGAAGGACGAGAGGAGTCATGTGACCAGATGTAGGCTAGACTGTCATCAAAGATAATGGACACCGTGACTTTTTTACACCATGCCCTTCAGCCATATTCGGCAGAACACAATTTATATTACCCCCTAAGATAAAATCAGATCTCTCAATAAATGTCACCACTAAATTACATGGGGGTCGTGACCCCACCCTGTAATCAAAACCGGCCAATACAATCCCTAGTTGGGATATGTTTAGCAAGGTGCCGGTGTGGTTAGAGTGTTACCCTGCCTGTCTAGGACAAGTTTTCAAATCTCCACCCTGACTCCGTGTGTGTGTAATTTGTATGTTGTCATGGTTTTTCTCCCAGGAACCCAGGCTTCTCCCTGCGCTCCAAAAGCATGTTACCAAATTGTCTTTTTGTGCACCCCATCCTGGGTTATTCCCTGCCTTATGCCCATAAGTTATAGGCCCCCACAACCCTGAAAAGAATAAATGGGTGCAGAGGATGGATCGCTCCTCCTGCAGATACTTTTATCCAAAATGACATAAACTTAATTGGAAAAAGTAGGATCAGACGGTCCCTGGAGTGACTGGAGGGCTAAGGGCATTGCTTAAAGGCTCAATCGTTCTGCAGATTTTGATTTAACACCAGCAAACATCTATCACAAGCTCAGTGTCCTAACCCACCAAACTAAACACTACACCTCCCCCCCAGGCAGAAAACACAGGAAAACAATTCCAGGTATACCGATTTTTGTATTTCTCACAATCACAGTATATATTAAATCACCTTTGATTTTTTAACTTTATAATGTAAAACGTTTTAAACATGCAAATATTTTAATATTGGTTGTGTTTTTAATTCTGCAAGGGTAGTTTTGCCTTACACTAAATATACTTCTGAGGTCCCAAATGAGCTTGCAGGAAAATACAGTCTTTACTATTTAAAGATGGGTCAGTCCCTGACCTAAAAAAAGGAGTCTTAGCAAAATCACTGCCCTGTCCTCATAATTCAGGCCCTCACCAACGTGGAGTATAAAACTATCATCCGTGAATCCAGAAAACAAAGTTAATTGTTCTAACTGCCCGTAATTATGCGTTCAATTTTGCAATCGATATCATCATGAGACGAGGATCTCTGACACGGACCTTACGCCTGCTGTTTTCTAAATAAATAATTAATTAAGAAAACGAGATTGTAAGAGCAAGACAGGTAAAGCAGCGTAGAAAAAAGGGGGTGTCTATGAAAATTCACTGTTCATTTTTCCCGATGTCCTGAAATTTGCAAGAAGGAACAAATTAGTTTGGGTAAACAGGAACTCAGAAATGAAAAATGTTTCCCGTTGACCTTTTGTCCGCTTCGAAGGTGACCGGGGACCAGCTCGAAAGTGACACAAACAGCCGGGCAGCGTTTAGCTACGCATGGCTGATTGAGGAGCAACTCTCACGGAAGATTTTTAAAATTTAAAAAAGCAGATCGCAAGAAATAAAATGTTAGACGTCATAGTTAATGAGTTTCGAGTGCAACACTTTGTAAACGTTTAATTTCTTTAAGGCTGTAGTGCCTAATCGTACTGAAACAGCTTAACATCGCTGACAATAATACATCAGTGACCCACTGACTTCGAGGATTTCAGCACAGGTTTAAATAAGACACTTTCTAAGTTTTTAAAGCGTCATATTTTCGTGCCTTGCGGAACGAATGACTAGATTTGATACTGCTGAAGATTCATTTATACTGATAGTCTACGTATTCGTTGGCGATAAGGTTTATCCGGGTGTAAATGAACAGACGCTGTTACGTTTCATTTGTATTTATTTTTTGTGCAAATAATAGTTATTGAATACAATCTGTCTTACGTTAGAAATGTAAGTAAATAAGTTATCAAAAATGAGAATGTGGTTCCATTCACCCGTTGATGTCATATATGTATTTTCACATTATGTGAAACTGCGATAAAATATTTTACTGATAGTTTAGAGATCGCTGCGGGTGCGTTGTGGATGCATTATAATAAATGAAGTTTCCTGGTAATGTACTATAAATGAAGACCTTTACGGATTTGGTCACACTAGATGAAGGTAAGACCAAAGTCTGCTTTACGCGGTCTTTATGCTACCCTGGAGACGTAACATATGACGTCAGCTATGCCTTGACTTCAGTATTACTCAAATCTGCCCGTCAAACCCAGTGAGTATCCTCAGTACACAAAGTAATGAAGAAATCACAGTGAGCCCTTATACTAGCTTGTTTACTTGGAAGCTTATTATTAACATAAACAGATAAGTTGCATAGCAATTGAAAGAATTTCAATCCATATCACTCTTTGTATATGTAATATATAACATCTAAGTCAGGGGAATGTTTGATGTAGCACAGATAAATCAATCTGGGTCTCACCTAGAGTACTGAAGGGCCGATTCTCAACCATGGCCACCACTTCTTAATGAAATGAGTCCTAATTTGTCCTGACTGAAACTGGTGTCAGGTTTGGTCCATGTGTTCTTGATTCCTAGTGCTAACTGTATAGTGGTGAGGTTTGGCTCTGGTTCCCTTGAGATTCTGTTCACTCTGATCCAGTTTCACACTACCCCCCCCCCCATGTTCAAATCAAACCTACATTGATTAAACAGCTTTTCCATTAACCTACACTGACCGACTCACACTGGGAGACTTTGAGAGTTCAGATGGAAGAGGATTCCAACGAACACCACTTGACAGAATCCACAGGTAGCAGGTAGACCAAACCAACATCTGAACGCCTCCGATGCCATGTCACGCTAAAATGTGAAAAATTTTAATCTGAGCAAATGGTCCATGATGAGTTTCCTAGTCATCCTGGTACTCACCTTGTGTTACAAAACACCATGGAGGATGAGACAAAAGAAAGAGTAAGTTGACAGGTGAATCAGGCAACAGCAGTCACGCAGATGATGGCGATCTGGACATGAAGGGCGAGCAGCAAGGACAGTGGTCATGTGACACTGTGTCCACTCATGTGACGGGCAGCCAGAGGACACAATGAAAGCACACGGACAAGGCGAGGGCACGTCGCTTTACTTTATTAGTCCACTGGATTGGTATGGGGTGGGGGTGGAAGTGGAGTGTGCAGTGTGAGGTAACACACTGGTGATATTCAGAAACAATGTAGTATACACAAGCACACACACACACACACACACAACGATGCACAGTTTCCCCATGCATATTTCTGTCAATCACCCATTACTCAGAAGAAAAGCAAGGTCTGCCCTGGGGGGGGGGTTGCACCACCTCTACATTCCTGTGCTCTCCCATTTCTCCTCTCTGCTGGTTAGCATTATTTCCAAGAAGTTAAATTTAGCATTGGGTCTAATGGATCAACAGGTATGGGCATGTGGTTTGCATACAGCATCATCTGACAGCATGCAATCACTGTTGATGTGACTGTGACACAGGCCCCATGTAAACAAACAGCAATTCAGTTTGTCTACATAGCTTAGATTTTTTGTTTGTTTTTTTTATCTCAAACAAATGCACGCGCTGGTCTTTAAAATAAACAATGCTAAATCAGCGACGGAGGACACCGATCAATCGGTGAGTTCGAAGCCAGCCAGAAGTCATCTGTTTTGGCTGGGGAAGGCAAGATAATCCCAATGTTTCAAAATCCCGTTTCCATTTCCCAGCGTAAAGCTCGAGAACAAACACACAAAAACACCCCGGCTGTATCACTGCAGAACTGACAAACAGAACGGTTTCTGACAAGACGAGGAAACAGACAGAATGGCACGTGACATTTTTTTGACAGATCATGAAATGTAGCAGGACAGCTGGTATACAAGGATGATGTGAGTATCTTCTCATCTCTGAGTAGATCACTCACCACCAAACCAGGAAGACCTTTATAGTTTTTTTTTTTTTTAAATGGAACTGAAAGTCTTCAGAGCTTCAGGAGTGGACAGTGTTAGAATGTTCAGAAACTCCTGCTCCTACGTGATCTGGGTAACCGCTATTTACTACTGCTGTTAATAAACATTCGTTACTCCCGGCTCGTTAACTGTGAGAAGTTGTACAAGGTATCCTCGAGGAGGAAAGTGCACATGTACAAACCTACGTAAACTACTGGTAATCTTTTAATTGATTCATTTTGCGCAAGTGTTTTTTCGTTTTCCTAGATACGGTAGCTGCTCTTTTGTCTATTTCTTCTCCTTCTTGGTGGCCTTGCCTTGCTCCTCACTGCCGGGGATGAAGACACTTACGGTGAAGTCTCCGCTCTCTGTGCCGTACTTGTTCTTCACCAGGATGCTGTACTTGCCCGAGTCAGACGTGTTCACCGCGGTGATGGTGAAGCTGGCAAACTTGCCCGACTCAAACTTCAGGATGTAATGGTCATCCGAGACCAGCTCGCGCTCGTTCTTCAGCCAGGTGACCTCAGGAACCGGGTTGCCGGAGATGTTGCAGGTGAGGTTCAGGGCCTGTGTGGTGAGAAGGCTGAAAATCTGACCCAGCAGTGGTGAAAACTCATCTGGATGTGTGAGGTCACCTGGTTCAGTATCGTGTTTGAAAATTAGCTAAACTGAGCATACGTAAGATAAACAAATTTTTATATGTTAACTAACTTCTCTCAGTGCACTAGACCGCCATTGATGTATGGAAATATTTTAGATGTTGGAAAAAGGTTCAAACAATCTGAGAGACTTTGAATGTATAGACTATACAAAATACAGATTCCTACAGATCAAGTGACCTGTCAAGAACTCCTTTTCAGTATAACAGTCTTATTCAAGTCTTATTCAAGATCAGACTTGTGGATGATCCACTAACTGCTACAGTTTTGACATACATGAGGGTAGTTTTAAGATTTCTGTTGGCACACACTTAGGGGCCTAAGGGTTTTGGTGTGAGAGCTTGGGATCATGGGAGCATAGATTGGAACCCAGGGAAGTGGCCTGGTCACATGACCCTGCACACTGGCGATTACCTTGCCCTCCTGGATAGTGACCACGTCAGGCAGGCCTCCCGCCACACGGGCACGGTCTGGAAGAAAGGGCACACACTGGAGGTAAGGGCACAACCTCATGGGAGTGCCGGAGGTAAAGGAGGAGAGTTTAAGGGCTCAGTTTACCTCACTGTGTCCTCTGCTTCAAACTACAACTACTATAACTAGCTATGCTAACTTCTGTATATTAAGCACTCCATTGCCACTCTCCCCTATGGCTATGATTGCAGCAACAAGATTAAACACTTTGTGGATTATCTCAAATCAAAAAACACCAAGAATTTCCTTAAAGGAGCAGAACTCAAATAACCTTTAAATCTCTTAATTTCTGCAATTTTCCTTTTGCAGATATTTATTAATATAGGATAATGTTCCTTCTGATGGGAGGGGAAGCTACCGGCCCTGACTGATCCAACTTCAAAGACAAAATGTCGATTCAATCTAGCAAACAATGGAAAACCCAAAGGCGCATGATGCCCGGGGGGAACCTCTGTCAAAATAAAAGCCCAAGCTCATGCAGGACTCTGGGGCACATTTATCAACGTCTCCTTTTTAACGCCCAGAGGGGTATGAACTCACTTCTCTCTGCAATGGCGGCAGCCCTGTGAAAAAAGGGGCAGATATCAGGATGGCCCGAGCAGGCATGGTTTGGGCGGCATGTTGCACAACAGGAAATACGTCCGCGCTGATGATTCCTCGGACCTATTTTTAGCGCTCATTGTAAAAGATCCGTTTCAACTAGAAAGGAAAGCGATTCATCCATCCTGCCTGGCGCTGGAAAATGCAGCACTGAGGATGCGTTGCTGCATAACGCATGGTTTTACAATTGCACATTTTATTTATGTAGCAGATGGATTATCCAGAATGACATACATTTTTCAAGAAGCAGTATCAGATGGTCCTTTGAGCAATTTGGGAGGGGTGGGGGGGCTAAGGGCTTTGATCAAGGGCCCAATGAAGTAACCACTCTGCCCGTCGTGGGTTTGAACCTGTGACCTTACAACCACAAGTAAACCATATTAACCTCACATTACCCAGTTTTTCCAAGTGGCCACATGCTGACCAAGAGAGGGGTATGTCATTCAGGCAGGTAAAGAGAAACACTGCCATTTGTCTACAATATTGAATGAAATGCTGCATAAAAATGAGAGAAACAGGTAGAGCGGTTAAGGATCAAACTTGTGAAAGACAAGACAAAGTCTCACATTAGCTGAGGATGCTAGTTGTACCTCCATGTGGAGAATAAGCCTGAAATTCTTCATATTGCCATATATATATTATAGCGGCCTTTACTGATTGAAGGACATGTAAGGTAGCCAACAAACAATATTATCATAACGGAGTTACTCACTTCAGCCTCTGAAATTCCGCATTGGCGTCATCAAACGCTGAGTTAGGGGAGAGAGAGGGAGAGCCTTATAAGGGAGGGTTGCTGACTCAGGACCCAGGAATCATACACATGCTGAGGGTGTCGTCTTAAATGAGCATACATGTATGTGCATAACGTGTGAAACAGCCTGGAGTAAAGATATGGGTCATGTTTCTACATTGTAAAAAAACCCTGTGAAAGGTGATCTGTTTAAGTACTATTATCTGAACCACTGTTTGGCCCTGCAGGGGTGGGCGTGGAGTAGAATGCACCCCAATTGGTTGGCACGCTCAGAGTGGATGGGGCCATTGAAACACAGGCATGCCTCACCTTGGCCAGACAGATCCACGCTCCTGCGGAGGCCGCCTTTGCCATCGAAGAACTCAATGGCGTACTTGCCCTTGTCCTTCTCTGTGGGCTCGATGATCTGCAGCCAGAGCTGCTCCCCCACCACGCCGCTCTTGATCCGGTCTGTGAAGGTGATGGCGGAGTCCCTGGGATCAAATTAAGGTCACGGTCAGGGTGTGGGTAACAAGGAAGGATACACACACACACACAGCGCAATATCCACCCATGGACATACATATATGCACACTGGCAAACATGGTGCTACAAAAACCCCAGTTGAACTGACATGCTTTCTGGGAGTTCACCCCATACCAGCAGGGGGCGATCAGTCCCATGCAGGATGATGGTAACCATGGCTTCTTGACAGTCAGCCTCGGGGAATGCTAACAGGTGACAGGTAATCTCCTAAACTGGGAAAGCTTAAAGCCTACTTGGGTAAGAAGCCCAAATGGGCAAGCCAGCGCACTCTAGGAGGGAGAATCCTGGAGGTCCGCCACCCTTAACGGCTTTCTGACTGCCCCCCTTGTTATATATTTTTAATAAACCTTGCCCCGCAACGGGATATTTATCTGTACCCTCCTTGCCCAGCCACAGAATATAAATACAGGGACCCTTAGGCATAGACATAAACCCACACGGACAGAAACGTCGTACTTGTGGTGCCAGGTGACGTGAAGCTCATCGTTGTAGTAGTTGACGAAGGTGTAGAGTCGCACTCCATCCTCTGTGCTCTGAATCTTCAGCGGTGTGGATGAGTTGGCTATGAGGATACAGCGAGAAGTTGAGGGCCTTGGGCTGGTATGCTGCTCCCGGGTTACGCACTGGGAGCATGTACTACGCAGGTTATTAATGAAGACCTGCTAATTACTGAGCACAACACAGATCTTCAGCGTCTGTCCCCCGACGGGATGCCAGTCCATCAGCGGACAAACACACAATGGTTTAGAGATGCCAGTTAGCTTAACTGCATAGGAGTTATGAGTCCCTAAAGGAATACCTATATGACAACAGAAAGACATGCACACCCCATACACACGTGGTTGAGGTCAGAGTTGAGCTCCTGACCCTGGAAGTATGAGGCAAAAATACTACCCATGTGCTCAGGCATGATATCGAGATATAAATTCCGAACTGTGATAACACGGCCATCTACAGCTGTCCCACCAAAGAAGAAGCATGAAGTGGATCCATTTGAACCCTACTGGTAATTTTGATGACTTACAAACTGACAACCTAGTCAACCACAGATCCTTAATCATAGATCCATTTATGAGCACCCAAAGAGCTAACACAGGTTGACCAATATGATTCTTGGTGCTTCTTTAAATTTGGTTTTATTTTAGCATCTTCCCTGAGATGATAACTCAAGCATCTTAACCTCGGACAGGCAGCTGAACCACCAGCCAAGTCATCGCCGAAGATACCAGAGACATCGAGAGACTTACCGATAACACTGAACACCTGGTTCATCAAGTCCTTGAAACCTAAAAACACATCAACCATTGGAAGTACATTAACACTCAAAACTGCTTTAACTGTTCGAAACATCCAAAAAAAAACATTCAAACTGACAGTTGCATCTGTACTGACACCAGAAGGAGACTATGTGTCTGTCACTGTGTGCCAGATGTACAGTCATGGCCAAAAGTTTTAGCAGTGACCAAAGGTTCTCAATGGGATTAAGATCTGGGGAGTTTTTTTGATGGATTTCTCAATAAAAGCCTTTGAAACTTATGAATTGTTCTTCAGTATACCATGCTGAATATAAAATTGCTGAAGCAGCAAAGTTGGCAAAACACAAAATTTGAGTCATTGCCAAAACTTTTGGTCATCAGCTAGGAACCAGGAACTAGGCTGGAACACCCTTCAGAACCTTCTCAGAACCGGACTGCAATTGGTCGGGGGTCATTCCTCCATTCCAAACTGGAACAAGTTGGTGTCATTTACTCATTATTGATTTGTGTCAAACTAATTATTTTAAAGAGCCATGGTAACTAGCCACTGTGTAAAATCACATCCTGATGCCAATCAGTGGCTCTCAATTTCATTGATCAAAAGGTGGCCATCATTCTGAGAAGCTGTAACTTCCCTGAGTCATTTGTGACTTAGAGTCTACCATTGAGGCGATCAGCCACTTGTTTACGGCTCTATTGACGCTGACCTTGGTCGACAAGTTTCAGCACAGAGGTGTCTTTTCCTCTGTCATCCTTCACGGTCACTTGGTAGATGCCGGCATCTTTCTTCGAAATCTGCGGGAGAGATGGGTGGGATTTAGTGCCCAGCTATGGTTGGAAGGGGAGGGGGGGACGGAGTCACCCTTGTTTCGATAGAAAGGAAAACCGGAATTCCAGCTGAGAATTCCTCGGGTCAAGCTCCCGAAAAGTCAAGCTTTTCTCTCCTGCTTTGGTTGCTGCAGGAAAAGCAGGGAAAAAATACACTCGCAAGCACTCAGAAAGTTGTTATGGCAACAGTGTGTAAACAAAACCCCAAAAGACATCCTCCTCGCTCCTGAGACTTACAGTTCCCTCCGTGCCTGGGGCTTTAGTGGTACTCAGCTGTAATAAGACACAGACGTTATGTTAGGACTCGCCCACTGTCAGACATGTCCTCCCAGTGGCATTGTTCACCACCATTCACACCACGCATTTGCAAGGGACCCCTAGTGGCCACAAACAGTCACTACACTGGTGGTCGGGGGGGGGGGGGGGGGGGGGTGGGGGGGAACAAAAAAAATA
>JABFEB020000090.1:168434-197512 GCA_019775895.2 Stomatorhinus ivindoensis | reverse complement strand
ACACACACACACACACACACACACACACACACACACACAACACAACACACTTACTTTCCCCCTTTGGTCTCCATGTTTAGACGAGCAGAATCTTTGATTTCCTCATAATCTTTGGACCACACAAACTTGGAGTCCTTTGTCATCTCAGAGCACTCAAAGTTCATCGAGATCACGCCTTCATCATCCACTTCCACGACGATCTCCTGGGTGCCTACGATGGAAAAAATTACATAAGTAAAAAACAACAAAAATTTTCCATAATTACTTTTTGGTGATTCCTGTGGGGACCTCTAGTTTTCCGACAGTGCAGTATTCGGTTAAGTAAAAGGATATCACTGCCATCCTGTTCTGGGTAATCCATCCATCCACAAACCTATCCATCCAACCATCCCTCCATCCATCCATAAATTCTTATGATACGCTTGGCACTGAGCTGTACAGTATAGCTAATTGTTCCATCATCTGTCCATCGGCACTTTTCCAGTCCGAGACTGCAAGATTCTCACTCAGCTACTAGATAAAAAAATATTTGTGCCAACAGCAAATCCATTCATATTTTGTCCATCACGGGGACACGGCAGGGGGACACCCTGGACGGGATGCCAGTCCATCACGGGGACACGACAGGGGGACCCTGAATGTATATTACAGTTTCAATGCCCACATTCCACGCAGCATCACTCCTCTCATCTGTGCAGCGTGTTTCACATGCCACGCTAACCCTGGGGTAATTAAAGGTCAGCTGGCCCCCTGCTCATATGACAGTCGTGCCGTCCTCCCTTTCTGGGTTACTGCCAGCTTTAAGGATTCTGGTTCTGTACTTTGAAGGTTTACCTGGGCGCGTCTGGGCCAGGATGGGCTCCGTGGCCTGGGAGGCCTTACCCACACCGGCCTTGTTCTGGGCACGCACCCGGAACACGTAGGACACCCCCTCCTTAAGCTCCTTGATCTGTGCACAAGGAAGGAGAGTCAGTCCAGGTATTCTGACTCCTGTCCATCACCTTCACAGTCACTGTCTATCAGTCCCCATCTATCTCCTCCGTCAGTCGTTTTCCATAATAAACCACGTTGCTTCCATGTTTCCATAACGAAGCTCTTCTGTCAGTCACTTCCATAAGCAGCTACGGTCCTGATTAGCCTGCTGAAACACCCTGGCACTCATTGACGGGTATCTCACATTATTTATTCAAAAGTGGATCGCTTTAACTTTCAAGATTTAAATTCTAGCGGACCAAATTCTACAAGTCCAACCAGTTTCAGTAACAAACCTTTTCTTACAAAAACAAAAATGGCCCCCCGAGTTCCTAACCCATTACACCCCCTGCTGGTAGACATGTGCACCTTCATGCATGTCTTGTTAGTGGCCTTCTCGTTGACACCTCTCCACGCCTCCCCGGGGGCCTCCGTCTCCTTGATGTCAACGTAGAAGCCGTTAACGGGGTCGCGACCCTGGTACACTGGCAGCCTCCACTGCAACACCAGGGAGTCCTTGCGCACCTCCGACAAACGGAGGTCATGGGGCGGTCCTGTGGTCAGGGGGCAGCGCCATTGGTAGAGCCAATCAACAATCAGCTATCTTTATCGAACACAAATAGGCGAACAAGCTCCAGTCATATTAGCAATGCTAGAGAGCTTGTATCAAGGTTACTGATTGGTCTTTAAAGGACTCCCCCACATGTAACAAGCCAGCTATCTGGCTGTACATGCCATACACCCTACGATCTGTGCTCAGTGATTGGTGGGAGCTCGCCACACCTGGAATGGCGATGGTCCACTCCTCGCATCTGAACGTCTCGCTGGGTTTAGAGGGGTTTCCCACTCCTGCCATGTTGGCTGCACGCACCTGGAACTGGTACAGCTTGTTCTCCTTCAGGTCCGTCACCTGGAAACCGAGACGGCGCTCGAAGAAGTTATCCGGGAACAAACGTGGAAATCGTGCACTCAGATCAAAGCCTCCTAAAGAAACCTCAGAACCCAGAGCTGGCCCAACCCTCTTTGAGCCTCAAAGCAAAATGTGATTAACCTGGTTGTCATTTGTCATCTTCCTTCCCATTGTAAAAAGCTGATCAGATGGGGGGGGGGGGGGGCCTGGGCCCCCGGCAGCTGCGTAAACCACGGGCCGGCCAAGCACGCAACAGCAAAAGTTTTCCCATGCAAATTTAATTATAAACCATCATTTATTTTTTAATCCATCGTCCTACACTTAGATTTAGGGCATTTTCACTATAATGAAGCCAAGCTTTTGTAAATACCTCCTAATTAATCACTAATCAATTATAATCTAATCAGTTAGCTGCATAGTATACCACTGCGTCAAAACAGCTACTAAGGTATACAGTTCATCACTTCAGCTGGAGTGATAAAGGTTTAGTAGCTTGTTGAAAGGTACAACAGCAGAATATTTCACGTGGGCTGCCAATCTCTGGGTGTTTTTTTCAGTTTTGTTTGACACAGGAATGCTTCTCCTGTTTCCCTGTTGACAAGAGCATGCAGAATGAATAAACATGGACGTGGAGCGGAGAGTCACCCTGTAGGCTCTGTCGCTGATGGACTTGATGTTCGCCTCGTGCCACCTGCCCGGAACTCCTGCCACCATCTCCCGGTAGTCCACAAAATAGCCGGTGACTTCGGCCCCGCCGATGAAGGTCGGCTGCTTCCAGCCAAGTACCATGGAGTCCCGGACGCTCTCCAGCAAGCAGATGCCATGTGGGGGCGCTGGGGACGCTGAGATGAGGGCAAAATACCAGTTAGCGTACAGCTAGCTACTCAACGGGCTGAGGGAGCTGAAGCGCTGATTGACCATCTGTTGAAGAACAGTCATCATCCTTCCACTCTCATCCATTTCCCACAAACGCTGATCCAATGCAGAGTCCGATGCTATGGGTCTAGAGCCTAATATTTACACTTCCTTCCCAAATAATGTCAATTTTTGCCTTATGGAAATGTTATAGAGGTATGAGGTTCTTGACTACCAAAGGGAGAGTCTGGGGCAGCTGGTAGTTTGAGGCAGGTTAGAGAATTAGTTACTAAATAGTGGCTGCCACATCAAAAGCTAATCATCCAACAAAACGTAAGTAATCTGGTAGTACTCTTATCCTGAATTACCACCTTCTGTTTCAGCCTGGTAACACCAATGCTCTCACTGCAAGGGCAGCCCCTGAGGAATGGGAGACTACAAGCATACACACTCGAGTGCTCTGCCTCGGGGTGTGTGAAGAGTGCAAACTGGGGTGTGGAACTCTTCTGGGTGAAACTCTAATGAAACGTAAGATAGATGCTTAGGTTGGGCGGCTGGCCACTGGTGATCTGGCACCCCGCCATCTTCTCCCTGGGTGGAGCCCGTTCTGGGCTGTTGCGGGATGGAAACGGCATACTATGGGGTATACTACAGGGTTAAGGGGCGTTGACATTGGTAGGTGGTGCTCATCCAGACATCCTGTCTCCATCAGCGAAATTCAGAGGCGCAATGACTTCATCCTAAAGCTTGACTGAATTTCCCGTGGATCCTTTTTTAGGTTTCCAAGATCTGATGAGGTACCTCATCAAGTTGTGCACAAGTGCAGTGACAACCATGCATGCAGCTTCAGGACTTTACATTGACAGCTTTAGTCTGAAGATCCCAAAAGTCTAGAATTATTTATTTATGGTAATAAATATACAGTGACATGAAACTTAAAACATTCAACATTATTCCTGACAACTCCAGATTGTCGTGAATTTTTGCCAGTGTAGGTATTATAAATAAAGTTTCAGAATTTAACCTCTGAATCCTGCAGGAGTGATTTATGATGTGACATGCATACATAGGGTAATATTTAAAAACATTACACCAACCGTATAGTTATTTTTTAGGTATCTCTATTTGGCACGAAAGACAGTAGTGTGGCCTTTGATTAGCTGGTCCAATAGCTTGGCCAGGGGTTTATAACAGGACATCAGGGCATGAGATTAAGGTCATCTCATTAGAGTCACGCTGTGTTTGCATGGAACCCCCTAGGTTTGGGCGCCCCCTGTTGGCCACAAACAGACATTACACTCAGGGGGCGGTGACGTTGTGAATGGGGCCACAGAAACAATGAACCTGCCCCTGGTGCCTCACCCCAACCCCGGCAAATAGTCATAAAGTCTTGGTATCGGGGGCAGATATAGGAAGACGCAAGTCCTATGAAAATGTAATCAGCAAGTACACAGCCTTCCATTACGCAGTACATACAGCTCCCCAGTACACATCTGGAAAGAGCCTGTCCTTCAGATGAAGTGCTGAGAAAACAGTGCTAGCAACAAAGAATTTATGTGTCTTGCAACGTGTTTAATGGCCAGTGGTGTTTTCATTGGGCTGGTGTGTGACTGTAGGTTAGGAGTCTGTCCAAAAAATTTGCTGGTTTAAATTTTGTACTTGGCAGGGCAATAATATTACTGATGGGCCCAAAAGCAAAGCCTTTAACCCAAAAAAGTGCTGATCCTGCGCTCAGACCCCAAGCTTCACTGTTTCTCATAGATGGGTAAATTCCTGTCCATGTTTTTGAATTGGCAGTTAGATCTGGGTGGTTTAAGCCAGTGCGTGACATAGCAGAGGCTGCTCTTGGCCACAGACCTTCACTCCCACCCCGAGGTTCACCAAGCGATCGTGATCTTGCATAAAGACTCATATTGCACAACCAAGTTGGCTGGCTAGGCCTAGCTAATCTACCCACTGCTGGCATTTAGCTTTAGGAACAGAGACTGATCTGACAAGAAACATCGTTGTCCACTTTTCTTTTTTTTTTTTTTAAAAAAAAGGACAATTATCATCAAAATGGAGAAAAAAAGATGGAGGAGAAAAAGATGAGAAAAGGAAAAACAAAAATGAAAAAGGAATAAATGGCAAAAAATGGAGAACGTATCATTGAAAAAGAATATCCAGTTTACATAAATCTCACCTGCTGGGTCATTGCTTGATTTCTCTCCCCTGGTGTCGGCTGAAGTTCCTACAGGGGACTTACGTGTCCACTGGGGCACTGCCGGCCCAGTGAGCTCCAGGACCGCGGGCGCACTGCCAGTTTGGGCCTCCGTACTTACTACAGGCCCTACTGCCTGTGAGCTAGGAGCCCCGGTCGGGCCTGCAGACTCAGTGAGCTGTTTTATCAGCGTGTCGGGGGGGTGCCAGGTGGACGCATGCTGGCTAGCCTGGCGGGGCGCGAGCACATTTAATCCACCTGCGTTAGCCTCATGAGGTACTCCGCCCCCTACAGGAGTTGGCAGGGAACAGCAGAAAGAAAGGCAAACTCATTTAGACAGGAGTCGCGGTTACAGCACACTTAAGTTGATCTTCATTTGTTCATTTTTGGCCAGCATGAAAAGAATGAAGAAGGTCATGCAACAATTGGGTGGAGCAGCATGCAGGCGGCTTGGTGACAGAGGACCTCCTAGGTCTGTGAGCACCACTGGTAACGAGGTGCCAACGACAGGATTGAAATGGAAACAACCCATCAACTACAAGAGGAACACATGGCGTCAGTCTGCATCACTGACCGGAATCAAAACACTGGGAGAGTATTGGCTGTCTCACAGCTTCCCACAATGCCCTTCAGTAATATTTACATTTGATGGAGCAGAAGGAGGTTTCGAGTTCCTTCTTTATTGATGTCGATGGGGAGTTGCTCCCCCGAATACTCTGGAGCTAGTTTCCCAGAGGACCCTGGGTTTGTGTCCCAGTGTGGCAAGGGTTTGTGTCCCCTTGCATAAGGACCAGAGAATGTGGTCACCTACAGAGTACAGAGAAGATAATATAGTGGTACTGCAACTTGTGAAATTTGGAGTGTTGAGTACCACGATCCAGAGGGTTTGAGTCAAATCTTCATCGGTGTTGACCAAGGGTTAGTCCCCCTAATACTCTGGCGCTAGTTTCCCCCAGAGGACGCTGGGTTTGGGTCCCACTGTTCATGTACCCTTGCGTGAGGACCAGGACCAGTGAGGGTGGTCCCCCACACTGACCAAAGAGGGTGGTCTCTCACCAGAAAAGGTGATCTAAAGTCCCTTACCGAGAACGTGGGTGGTTAAATTCCCAGGTTATTGGTTTTTTTTTATTTTATTTTGTTTTATTTGGTTTAAAACTGATTCCATTTTTTTGTGCTTATCATTATGCTTGTTTTAATTTCTTTCTAAAGGCTGTAACGCACTTTGCAAACCCTGTGGTTAAAACAGTACTATATAAACAAAGATTAATTAATTGATTGATTTGAACCCCATAAAAGCAGAATATATTCAAAAACGTTACATCTGTGGCAGTTGTGTGAGGTGAGGTCTCACAGTAGACTGGAATGTTCAAATCCCAAGTCAATACTACTGTTTTACTCTTGAGGATTGTTCTAAATAATTTTAATTAACAAATAGTATTAATATTAATTCATTTGCTTTAAAGGCTTAGATTAAAGTACCATGCCAGGTTCAGTAATCAGTAACTTGTTAGAAGGGTTCTTTATGTAGTAAGGAATTTCTTTAAAGTCCTTGTTTCTACAAGGATGCACATTAGCAATGCCATATTAATGAGGAATTAGCATCCCATAATAACAAGGTAAAGTGCGAGAGAGAGAGAAAGATAAAGGAAGGAGGATGGAGTACCTTTCAGACTGAGAGGCTGGCGAAAATATGCTCCAAGGAGTGAGGGTGTAGTAAGGGTGGGTGTGTGACCATGCTGGGTCACATGAGTCCAAACGAGCGGAAGTCTACGAGTTCTTCATGAAAGTGAAGGAGTGCAAGGAGACAGAGTGCTGGAAGCGCTGGGTGTCGTGTTGTGCGATGGGTGAACGCAATTTCGGATTTGTTACTATGGAGCAGAATGACTTGGGGGGGGGGGGGGACTCGTGAGAGAATGAAAGGACAAGGGGCACGTTGACTCCATGCAGAGTGGCGAACATGGAGTCGGTGAAGAAAAGGAAAGCAACAGCAGAGTATGAGTGATTCAAGGACAAGCAACATCAAGATGGAGGCGAATCAACAACATATAATACACATTGAGTACAGACTGAGTACTCACTAATACTTGTACAACAGTACTCGGTAATACTCACTAAGTATTTTCATGCAACTGAAAATACCTTGACTCCCATGTAAAAAGCAATTGTCTAAGTTGTCTTTTTTTCAATTATCTGTACCACTAAGGAACCCAAAAGGAAGTACATGGAAGTGAAAATGGCCGGCAATCAGCATAATATCTGCATTTCAAATACTAAAGTTCTTTCTGGACTAGAAGCCATACATATGGCAGCATACCCCTCAATCTTCTGTCACGTTAATGCACTCACCGATGGCAGCTTTGACTTCGATGGCTTCAGATTCCTGTGAGAACCCGCTGAGCCCGGCGGCATTCAGAGCCCGCACCCTGAATGTATAGCTGTCTCCCGTGGTGAGGCCATGGCACACAAACCTGTGGGCGACCCACAGAAAAGCTGTCAGCGAGATGGGAATCCCAGCTGTCCTCCATCAGGAAAACGGTGCTATGGAACCAATTGCTTAGCTTCCTGTCATGGCTTTTATATGCTAATCCAGTGTTTCTCAATCCAGTCCTCAGAGACCCCGAGACAATCCACATTTTTTCTTTGTCCCCATTCCCAACAAACCTGTACCAGTTATTCGGTGTTCTTGATTGCTCAGTGTTCTAAGAGGAAACCAAAATACTGTATGGACTATCTGGGGGTCTCTGAGGACTGTACTACTTATTACAATATTAGTTTAAATACTGGAACTCGTGGCCATAGGTGGAAATTAGCGGGAGAACATTTGAGAAAGCGCTTCTTTATACAGCGTGTAGTCAGAGTACGGAATAGTCTCCCTGTCAGTGTAGCGCAAGCTAAAACCCTGGGTTCCTTTAAATCAGAGCTAGATAAGATTTTAGCAACTCTGAGCTATTAGTTGAGTTCTCAGCAAACGAGCTTGATGGGCCGAATGGCCTCCTCTCGTTTGTAAATTCTTTATGTTCTTATGTTCTAAAAAGGATGACTTGTTAACATTCAGAAACACTTAAGCCAGTCACACTCCAGACAGGGCTCATTGAGAAGAGCAGCGAGCCTAACTCTAACCCTCCACAGCATTCAGTATACCTGGTGCCTTTCACTGGCTTGTTGTTGCACGGCTCCCAAGCATCCTTGCCGACCACCGTGGCCTCGATGTAGTAGCCCACCAACTCCTTGGCATCCTTAGACGCTTCCCAGGAAACCACTACCGACGTGTCTGTGTTCCTTGTGGGCACCACGCGACCCGGAGATGAGGGGATGTCTGGAGGATTCAGCAATGTCAGATGCTCTCGCTACCTCAGAACATTTGGGTTGACAGCTTAGAGATGAGGGGAGCGGTTTGTTCCTCCCAAACACAATAACTGCATCCTAACATGTGATGGGATAGTGTCATATGACAAGAATAAATGTGATTCCTATAAATCTCACAGCTTTTTAATATGCATAATCCTAGAGATTCTATACCACTCACTGTCCCACTGGTTAGAAGGTAGCATCTGAGGGATAGACATAGACTTAACTATGAATTATTTGGTTCAAGATTCAAAACAGGTAATTTTCAGCTAGTCTTCTTGAAGGAACTGACCCAGTTTATCACCAACCACGGTGGCCTCGGTGGGTTCAGACGGCTCCCCGACTCCGGCCGAGTTGGAGCAGCGCACACGAAAGCGGTAGGACTTGCCCTCCGAGAGGTCAAAGAGGGCGAAGCGGGGAGACTTGACCGGGATTTCAGTATTGACCCTCTGCCAACTGTCTGTGCCGGCCACACACTGAAACACACGAAGTAGAGCAGTTCAAGCACGGAGCACGTGTGGCCGTGGTGAGCTAATGCAAATGTGTCATGACCACACCAAGACAGATCAACGGGAAAACTGGCCACACCCACAGACCTTGACATTACAACAGGCCACACCCACAAAGCTTGACAAGTGACTGACCACACCGACAAAACAGAACTGGGTGGGTTTCTGCCTCCTCATACAGGCTTAACACCCATCCCCTACTCTTTCCTCCATTACCCAGAATTTCCATATGAGATGCTACTCATTAAAGGGACCATGAGAACAGATGGTCTCCTACCTTTTCCACATAGTACATGATGCCCTCATGCCCTCTCTGTCCAGGAGGCTTCCAGCTCAAGACCACGTAATTCTTAGTAGCCTCAGTTACAACCAAATCCAGGGGTTTTCCTGGCACCACACCCTCTGAAGGGATAAAGTTGGACCGTTCATATTGGGTTCACAGTCCTTCAGCATGGCATTTTCATTCCTGACTCCGCAATGTTTTTGCATCAACAAATTCCTGACACACCATATTTTGGATTGTATACAATGATGATGCTCAGTAGGACTAAGCAGCTGTTTAGTATTGAACCCCCAATTTTTGAACAAGAATTTTTACCATTTGCGGTTTTTCCTCATTTTAACTTTCATAGTGCAATTATGTTTGTCTGTGATGCAGTAATTGATTTGATCACCTAATTGCCAATGCTTTGACAAATAATGCAATGGTATTTAACTTGTGAGGTAGATTAAATATGATTGGCAGTAACAGGGCTGCACTTCATACCTACAGGCTCTTCCTCTGTGACAATGATCTGTCCAGTCCAAGGAGCCGTGGTATGACCCTTCATACGGGCACGGTCAGCGGGATCCATAGCGGCAATGGACTCTGAGGCCCGGGACGGGTGGCTCATGCCCGACTTGTTGACGGCGCGTACCCGGAAGACGTAGGAACGCCCCTCCACCAGGCCCGTCACAGGGAACCGGGCAAATTTTACCGGAGTGTCATTACACTGGATCCAGTGGGTGGTGCCCACCTCACATCTGTGACGAACGAACAGACAGCATACGTTTCCTTTGAAGGGCTTCCGTTCATAATCTCCGTGGGAGACCTTTTCATCTGTTTGTAACATTGGAAATTCCTGTTCCATCCGTCCAGATACCAACCAATGGGAAAATCTTGCATTTCGCCAGTCATCGTATTTTACAATTTCGTAGTTGGCCAAGGGATGGCAAATCATTTATTACTCACATCAATTAACTATAGCCTAGGAATGAACCAGTAGTCTTGCTACATCAAGACTATACCCTTAACCATCATACCACCTGCTGCTCCATTGGCTTCAACCCATCTCTTTTCTGGTTTGACTTTGAACCTCGCAGATGCGACGTTGGTCTGACCTGTCCACGAAGTAGCCAAGAATGGGGCTCCCCCCGTCCACAGCCGGCTGCTTCCATGTCACTATGACGTAATCCTTGTTGGCATCCTGACACACCACGTCCAGGGGGGCTGTGGGGGCTCCTTGGAGCTCGGCATCCGCGTCTAACACACACACACACACACAGGCGGGATTAAGACCCTAGCTGTAAACACACACCATACTACAGTAAAGGATGTTAGGTTCTCGTAGTGCTTTAAGGTAACGCCAGACACCAAGTGACCTCTGTAGACAGAATTAGAAGCGATCGCACAGCCTCACAGCGAAACCCAACTCCTCGAAGAAGTGGCAGCTAGACGACGGTGAAATCAGGCCAAGTGTCAATCAGGTCCATGTCATCCATCCACAGCCTTCACAGCCATTTTTAACCTTTGCACACAGGGTAATGAACCCAGACGGGAGTGTTTGCTTTAACACTTCCATCGCGCCAAAAATGACGATGGCACCCAGTGGCTTTTGGAATATTCCAGACTGTTGGTTCTGGATGCTTTGCCATTTCTGACTTTAGTGATAAGTACAGAGTCATTACAGCCCAGCCACATTAGAAGGAAATGACCGCAACAGTCAGAGGATTCCAGATTTAATTAAAGGCGGCTATTAACTAACCGGTAACACAAACTACAAAGTGTCAGGCCAATAAATGACACAGATTCTTTCTGTACAGTAGAAGTTGTTTCATTTAAATAAGTAGAAGTCTTGTTAATATGGTGGAATGATGGCTCAGGGTTGACAGTGCAGGTCCTGCCCTGCCTGCTGTTATTCTTTTAAAGAATAATTCTATTTTCCTCTCACCATTTAAAATCATTTCATGCTGACATCAGCAAATTACCCATAATGCAACATAATGCCGTCTATGATGTCCTTTACCTTGTACAGCACAGTTATGTACATATTCGCATAAATGCCTTTGCGTTCTTAAAATCAATGTTTTATAATTTTTTTATATATAAAACTATGGGTTAAGCAGCAATACTTTACTAATTACAACAAAACTAATGAAACTAGTGATGGGACAGAAAGCCAATGGAAACCCCATGATGGGCGGGACTACTGTCAGCCATCTTGTGTTGAACTGACTCTCCATTGGTTGCCATCATCAAAATGACAGGAAGTTGCAGACGGAGAAGAACAGGGTGAGCTGTTAGCTTCACTTCCTGCGTCGGCACCACGTGGGTCTCCTCACCTCTGACAAACACGTAGGCAGAGTGCGTCTCGTAGCCAGACTTGGTGGAGACGCGCAGGGTGTACAGGCCCTCGTCCTCCTTGTTCAGGTGCGTGAGGGTGAGGGTGGCGCGGTTTCCGCTCCAGTGCAGGTGTGCCCACTTGGACGGCTCCAGCAGGACGCCTGTGACCACAAGGGGGAGACAGAGAAACTGACCTCGGTCACTCGGCCGCACGCGCAAACATTGACCGACGTCCCCAGCAAAAAAGAGGGACATCTGTAAAAATAACTAGCGCTAACGTTCAGTACTTCATAAACCACAACATTAAAAAGTATTTAAACAATGGTGTCTGCATCTAATGTTAAACCAAGCATTTATGTAGGTTTACAATAACGTGTTAACAGGCCAGCAAGACATTTTATTATGTGCCAAGTAAAAATAATCCAAGACCGACGTCTCTACTGCTGTGTCATCCTGTTTCATCATGGCCGTCTTCACAGGAGGGGGATGGATTTAAGGGTCCTGATGGGCTCTCCAGTTGGCCCCCTCTCCGCTTACCGTCCCGGTACCACTGCACTTCAGGCTGGTAGCGCTGGATTGTGGGATAGATGATGACGGTGCAGCCCAGGCTCATGGTCTCGCCCTCACGGCCGAAGGACACGTCGAACGTCTCCACGATATGGGTCTCAAAGGTGACGCCATACTCAGAGCAGAAGCCGGCTGGGGATGGGTGGGTGCCAATTGAGGATCAAAGAGAAAGGGACAAGGGTTTTGATGCTGAACGGATGAGTTTAACCCAACAACTTCGAGATTATTCATTGCCCTTGAGGAACGCCAATGTGTGAAGGGCTCAAAGGCGGACTGGTGCAGTCAGCCTGCATGTTACGATTCCGGCTCCCCAGCCACACCAACACAGACGCGCAAAAGACTGTGGAAGTCAAAGAATTCAGACAGACTTAAACCGCAGACACCTAAAGGTAGGAGAACTTCAACGTTTATTAAGTCTGTTTGAACAGGGATTCCCCGCATGCAAAGGAAAGAGCCCCTCCCTTTCACAAATCAGCATCCATTTCTATACCATTTCTGCGGGTGACATCCCTACATGAATGTTTCTCTTTGGCTTATCTCATTGTTCCATGTTAGCTCCATTCTTATCTGTCTGGCCGCCTTGTCAAGGTTCCTGGAACAGAGCCCTTCAATCCTGCCCTTAAAACTGCAAGAGCCAGATCTATGTTCATATAGTATTGCATGTTCAATAAATGTGAGAAAGGGAATAAAGATTTCAAAGGGATAAAATCTGATTATGATAAATTGAAAAAAGTATATGTCCTTTTACATAAGTATTGATTATTATACCATAGCTGCTGTTAAAAGTATGTTTTACATATAAGCATAATGAAGCAAGAGTTAATTTAGTATCACTATGTTCATATACACATCAAACAGAAGTCTAAATGAATATGATATATATGAGCGTAATGAAGAGTTGCATCTAGATTCAGTCTCACCCTATCAGCTAGGAGAGCTAGAGAGCCAATTAAGAGCCAGGAGAGCTAGAAAGCCAATTAACAGCTAGGAGAGATAGAGAGCCAATTAAAATCAGCTCATTTACTGACTGCAGTTTCCCTGATCTCATAACTGGAAACCGCTCAGGTGACCAACCACACAGCACAAACCAGACACTGACTGCAATCCCAGCATGCCCTCATTCCCACTGACATTACAGGGGCATGAAACTTCTTTAAACTTCATCATCCAATCACATTTTTTGACGTGCAGCAGAACTCAAGTGTACTAACGGGTGCTAATGTTAATTCGATAACGCACCATTCATTCATACATGTCAAACAAGGAGAGCTCACACAAATACTCACGCTGTCTAGGAGCTGGGAGAGACTCGTCTATTTCTCCCTTGAACCCTAAGAACGAAAGCAAGACCATTAAACTGCACACATTATGCGGCATTAGTGTGTGATCATGTGACTATTACCAAGACACCCACTGTGTTCTTTAGATTGTGCCACATATGATGTTCCTCTCAGCATAAAATGCATCAAATGCATGCTTGAATCCGGCTGATTCTGCTCGCTCTCCCTTCCATTTGCAGGCTTTGAATCTGGCCTAAGTGGTCATGAAGCCTCTGGTCTCCCTGCATGCATCCTGGTCATTTGATTCGCCGACGCCGAAACAGACATTACTTTGTAAATCTGAGCATGTACTGGTGTCAGATTGTTTTAGCATGGATGCCAGAACAAGCTTGTGACCTAAATGAGGGTGTGTTCTGGATTGAGGTTATTGAGAAATCAATGGGCAATCCTAGGCAAATGCTAGATCTGCCAAACAGAGCTTTCGGACTGAGTAGGGGTGCGTAGTCCCATAACGATCCTCAGAATCTGCTCACCAGTCGAGATCTGGTCATTTCAGGAGCAGGATGTATATTTAGATTGATCGTAATCTTCCTGTAAACTACACTGAAACAGGACCACTTTAACCTACGTACAGCCATACAAACTGGTGAAGCCTAAACAAAACTTAAGTTGGAATGACCAGAATCAATAACCAGTATCATTTTACCGATATTTTTATCAAAAACATCTTACACTTTCTATGACTATGTTATACTTCGGATTACGTGCCTGACGCAATGGCACAACAGCATGTCTGAGTAAGGTGAACATCTGCTGTCAATTCGATATTGCTGGCATTTTATAGTTGTTTTGTTAATTTACATTTATTTTATCTGACAGAAGCTTTTATCCAAAGTGACATACATTCAGCCAAATGGGGTTTAAGCACCACACTCACGGGCCCAATGGTGACATCACAATACTGACTCTGAGATTTGAACCAGTAACCTTCTGATCAGCGTCCCAACCTACTGAGCCACACGCCACCACACTAACTAGTGACTCACAGGTGAATGTGCGCAGTTGGCTACACTGAGATCCACGGCTCTGTGGTCCTAACATGACCTTATCCAATGTCTTGTCGAGTTGTGCTACTACAAGCACTTCAGATAAGGGGGCTTCTGGCTACCAGGAATCCAAGTCGAGTGCAATGTCATGTGACAGAACTGGGGGGGCGACAGAGGGCTCCAAGGACCTACTTTTCACCACGATGGAGGCGAAGGCAGAGAGCTCCCCCTTGGAGTTCATGGCGGACACGCGATACTGCGCGGTGTCATCGAAATCACATCTGAAAGGGGAGAGGAAGACGTGTGACAGCTTGGGCCTCGGGCCGAGAGCCCTTTGAGGCATGCCTCACGAATGCCCGACGATGACAGAACATGTGATGGATCTCATAACCACAGACTGTAGCAAAAACCGATGCGTAAGAAGGATGATGTAATGCATGTCACATGATCATTATCTGGTAATCCACATATTTCACATTTCTCCATTTTTGTGAAAGACCAGTGCAACAGATATCCCAAAAGGCTACACTTAGTCTAAGTTTTAAATTATGGAAGAGAATCCGCTGTAGTAAATAAATATATAATTTGCAAATGGTACAACTGGTGTAACAAGCAGTGAAGTCAGCCTAGTTCAGAAGATCTAGGGGGTATAATTGATCTCAACATCCAAATCAATTGCGCTCTATCGTCACTGATTTTACAAAGCAACTTAGAACTAGAAGCATGTTAAACAAACATCACATTGAACTGCATCCATGAGCATGTGAGGCCTGTGAGACTGCTTTTATATTTCCATACTGTACTCCCCCATAATATTTAAAAACCCGGCCACGAATCAACTAGTGTGACCTGGGCCAAAAATAAACCACAACTGCCCTTTATCGGGGCAGAATTCCTTTCGGAGTGCCGTTGTGGTATAATTAGATGACCTCTTTGTTATCGGGGGTATGGATGGGGGTGGGGGTTAGGAAAAGACGGGGGCCACTCAAAATGCTTTTCTGCTGCCATGCCAAGCAAGATCGAGGCGGAATGAGGCAGAACCATCTGGTTTCTCCTTTGTGAACTGGAACCAGAACATTAACTGTGTTCACAGTGTAAAATACTTTGAACTAGATCGACTAACTCGTCCCCTAGATTTCCCTTGAAGAAAAGCCAGCAAGCTTATATTTCACATAGTACACAGCTAGCTTTGCAAGTATAGCCTGTTAGATCAATCATTTTAAAGCTGATGATTAGTCGCATGGACCAAAGGGTCTAATATTTCGTTCAATCAATGCAATGTCAGAAAAGTGAAAGGCCAGGGGGACGATGTCCTAGCTCGCTCCGACCAACACCACAAAACTCTGAGCCACACCTATCACAAGAGCTACAAGTTTGGCGCGACAGTGTGATCGTGTTGCTGTGATGACTGACCTGTGACCACTATTAGAATGTTTCCTAAAGAATTCCATATTGCAGCCAGCAGATGTAACTCGGGAGGGCTCTGTATCGCTATCAGGAGGACTGGCGTCTATAATCGCGGCTGGAAAGCAGCGGAAAAAATGCAACAGGGTACTGAGGCCACCATCAGAAGTGCTCGCCTACCTGTTAACCTCCAGCGAGTGGACGTTGTAGCTGCTTTCGATCTTATACTTGCCCGCGTGTGCGAGCGGATCGACAGTGACATTGTTTTTGTACCTGCTCAGGGATAAGGGGACAGAAGAAAGGGAGGAAGGAAAGTCAGTGGAAGAAACACAAGCAATGGAGGTGAAGAATATCAGCAGACATGCGAATGAAAGTCTGAGGAAAACAAGAGCTGGAAAGGAGGAGAAAATGTGAGAATCTCAGGTAGCTGGGAGACAGAAAAGAGCACAAGAAACCTCCAGAAAATATGAAGATCTTTGTGAGGTTCCCAACAGCTGTCTAGTCACTTGTAATTATCCAGGTCAACGAAACCATCTGTAATGTTGCCAGCCAATTAGCACTTCCTACAGATAAACCTCCCCATTGGCGCCACACAGCCGTCAAACTCTAAAATAGGCCACACAAGTGTACCAGCCTGGCCTGTTTCTGTGCGGCCCCAGGAACGCCATTGTCCTTCCAGGAAATAAACCTCGGCTACGTCCAGCGAGAACCGACTGCCGCCAGCATAGCTTCTGACCTGAAAGGCTACTCATAGGCTTCCAAGAACCGCGTTGCGTTCTTTGCTAAAGTGGCCAGCAGAGGGAGTAGTGGTTAATAAGGATGTGGGATTCAGGGCCTAAGAGTGTGTTGTAGCATAGGAGTCAGTGAATAGCCCCATACTGCCACACTTTGCTGGATCGTGGATTCAATTTCTTTTTGTGGATAAGCAGCCAGAAGATGTATGTATGGATGGAAGTATATATACTCCATAAATAATATATTGAGTAAATATATAAACCAATACCGCTTTTTAAAATTCTTATCTGTTACACAATTTCCTGCTTCCTACCCAGGTTATGTTTTACCCCAATGTAAGCAGCAAGGGGGCGCTCACCAGACGACACGAGGCTCCGGCCAGCCAGTCACGGTGCAGTGCAGCCTCACGCACTGCTTCTCCCACACGGTGTGGGAGCGCGGCTTGATCACGAACTCCGGAGCGTGCTGCAGACTGTCCTCATTCATCCGCCGGTGATGTTCCTCGTTCTCGTAGATCTGGGTGGGTGGGCGATAGAGAGTGCTGATGAGTGTCTAGTTACCCCCGCTAACTAGCTAGAGCAGGGAATCCCAGAACTCAACATTTGGTTCTGCCTCTATTGACGTGGCTGGTTTACAGTAATGAGTCGTTTTCCTTTTCGGGAACAGCCTTTTCAGAACAGCCTTTTAGGAACAGCCTTTTCGGGGCCTTTGATGACTCAAATAGCCCAGGGGCCTCTGACCACAACAGTGTGGGATTCTGACGGCCTCCTTATTGTTCTGGCCCCCTGGGGAGTACCAAAATGTCACTGCCCTTAATGTGTCACAGCAGTGGCTCTCAATCTGGGGTTTGCCCATCCCGTTCGGAATGCGCAAAGTTCTGTCTGCATCTAGGAGATCCCCTCTAACTGAAAGCGGACACGGGACAGATTTAATATTTAGAAGCACTAATCTGTGGGGGGTGGTCCTGACAGATATCCAGTCCTGACCTGGCACGTGCATGACATGCTTGTGCATTATTACCAACGGCTATTTATAAAAAGGGTCTTAGGTCTGTTGAAACCACAACACACTGTACTGTAGATAAATTTTAATGTCCACGTACAAGAATTTGTGATCTTTTAACGGTTAAAAAACCTCTGTAATGCGGGACTAGACAAAACAAAAATAAAATGTCCATGTTGGTGGATCACTGGGTAGCATTAGCATCATTTTATTGCCAAAAGTGTAGGATTGAGGATGTGAGAGAGTAGGCCTGTGATGGACTGTTACTATATGGACCTTGTTGATCACGATAGAGCCGCCGAGGTCATGTGACCGTGGTGTCCAATCACTCGCCTTTTTGCTCAAAGAGATGCGTTCAGCAGACTCCCTCATGGCATAGCGCCTGGAAGTTTGCTCCACCCTCTCAGCCTCCATTTTGCTGGCAAACAGACTCCTGCGAGTCAAGTGGCCAGCGCTCTCCTTCACCCGTGCCTCCTCCGTGTCGGACAAGCCGCTGGCAAACTCCTGACTGTGAGGGAACAGAGGGCGTTGCGTCAGGGAAGGATAACAGCGGCCATTTAAACTCTGTAAGGGCATCTTACAGAAGAAGAAAAGTTGAAAAGGGACGGCCCATTGTCACCGGCATGCCTGCTGCAAACAGCAGACAAGAAGAAATCTAGTATGATTGTCAATTTCACTATGACCAATCAGAGACAAGTTTAAGGCCACCATAAATATAGTCATCTGTGATTGGTCGAAATGAGGCAGCAGTCTCAGCCTGTCCCAGGGGCTGGCTCTAGAGAGAAGAGTTCATAGCTATAAAGTTAGTTGTCATTGGTCAGAAAGGATCAAAAGGATGAATGCCTCAGCCTACCCCAAGGGACATCCTGGCTCCAGATTCAATCCACCCACCTGCCTCTAAAGACGGGAACGACGTAGCCGATGATCTGATTCTCTTTGTCCACGGCCAGGTACGTGGGCTTGGCTCTCTTGACTATGGGGCTCGATTTGCTCTCCTCCTCAACCCCAGAGAACCCAGAGGCCCTCAGTCTGCGACGATGGAAACAGGAGTCAGCACTGTTCCACTCTAAAGCAGCGCCCCCTAGGGGATGGGCTGAGAACCGGGGTTGTCTCACAGCCACGCAAAGAGGTAATTAGGTAATAAAGTTCCTATAAATGTGCTTTCTGTCAGGGCAATGCATGAACAATACACGCTCATCAGCCAATAAGTAAGTGGAGGGGAAAAGAGAGTTAAATCTGGATGGGAGTGCATCACATCGTAGCATTCAGGTGTTACCTCAACACGGGATTTTCATCTGGCCACTGTAAAGCAAGACTGAGCAGAGGAGCCCTGTGGGACAGTGATATGCAGATCGGCTCTGACGCCATCTGAATCATATTCTCCACCCATGGCCCACACAAACGGATTATTTTCTGCGATTTAGAGACCTCCACCCAATCACACATTACCAGTAGTACTCAGTGGGATGAGTAATGATGACAAGGTGACATGTTACACTGAACTTATTACACTGATATTAAATAAATAAACATTTATTCAAAGTAAAAGTTCTTGATTTGGAAAAATAAAAATGGCCACAGGCATTTCCACAACAGCCTGAATACAGACTGACATCTTTAATCCCTTTGATCTTATATTCTGAACTTCATGATCACAGTTTAAAAGCTGATGATAATGAGGTTTGGCCGCTGCCCCAAACAAACAAGTAATTAAACGAAACACACACAGAAGTCCAAACAAAAGCTGACATACTCCATTATCACTTCAAAGCAAGATTATGCATGTCACTGCAACTTCCCAATTAACGCTACTAACACCATGTCACGTATACCCTGCACTTGATTTGTCATTGTTAGCTATTTCATTTAATCATTCCCACACATAACTTTTCTATCTTGTTATTTTTAATTCTCATTTGATTTTCACCTGGATCTTTTTTGTCTCTTAACACAAATGGACCACACAATGAGAGTCTAGCCCGCTAATTTGTACCTGTTGGAAAACGAAGCTTAAAATATGTTCACATTTTAGAGAATGTAATTAATATTTCTCTCATTTATGATATATATCGCCCACCCGCCTGCAGATTAATCTGCAGATTAACCTTGGTTCCCGCAGATTAACCTTGGTTCCCACAGATATAACCGAGGTCTGCGCATCACTGCTGCGGGGGAAGTAAGTAAGTAAGTAAGTAATCTTTATTTATATAGCACCTTTCACAGGCAAATGCCACAAAGTGCTTCACAACATTGTAAAATAAGTAATAAAAGACAGAGAAGGAGGGAAGGAGAGGGGAGTGCGTCTCTCCGCCAGACACAAGGGGGCACATATTTATGAGCAATTGACAGCATTACACTGGGAATTCAAGCCTGGTAAAAGCAACAGAGGGGAGGTTCTATACGTCATTCACGCCACACTTCCAGAACTCTCTGCCACAGGCACAGGCCAGGCTGATGAAATCTCTGCACAGAAACACACCGGACGCCTGGTATTGCCCAGCTAGCAGGTGGCACCGTTAAAGGGCAGGATTAATGGCCAAAATTTAGTCTCATTCTCATTTTTTCCCATTGCTATTTTGTCAATTTCGATAGAATAGCATACCAAGTAACCAAGCTGTGTAAATTAGTATTATGGGGATGAAACAGCTGCTGCCCCCTGCAGGGATTACGTGACACTACAGGATCTCTGAGACAATGAGCACAAAACAATGAGCGAGCGAGACGAGTTCGTCAGTCACTTACATTTCATTTTACGACGTGGCCTTGCGCTCCTTCGTAGAAGCCAACAATCATAAAAACTGCCGGGTGCCTCTGAAGACAGCAGCTAACATGTTCTAAAGCTGTGGCCTTTCACGGAACATCCCCCTGCATGCTAGAGTCAGCTGGACACCACAAAGGAATTATGATAATTATCTGCTGGTCAGTCAAAGAGAATGAGGTCATGGACTGAGCAAATTCCTTAGCGTGCTTCTATACTTGCCATTTTTATCTACTATGCTTGTCCATTAATGTGTCAGTACATGTTCTGACCACCCACACTCTGTCCTTCTTCCCACATGGCCCAGGGTGGGCATCATCTGAGCTGGAGTCCTGGTTCAGCCCCATGGAGGGGTGACACTGCCTCTAACTGCGTCATCCTGGGTGCAGCCTTCAGTGCCACCCTACACAGGCCAGCGTGGAGAACAGACTTATTGACAGACTTTACACCCGGCCTTTAGCAGGAAAGCCCACTCTTTTCTGTTCTCAGTAATGTTAGTGCCCAGGGGGGGCAGCCAGTTGACCTTGGACCCCCTACCCGGGAATATTTTCCTCTCCTCCATTGTTGTCTGGCTCACTTTCTTTCATTCCTCTGTCTTTCCTTTCCCCCTTTCCCCCTGTATCGTTTTCTCTTGATAACGTTGGAATGCGCCACAGCGCACCCATGTAAAGCACCTCGGTGCGAAAGGGGCTGTATAAAAATGGACTGAAATCTGGCGGACCGGTGACCAACATTAACCGGCACGGTCCTGAACCCGTCTCAGCCACCAGAGGTGCTGAAGTCCTGAACCCAGGCCCAGTTCTGCTCGCGGGGTCATGCTGCAACATTCTCCCCCATCAATCAGCCCGTTAGCAGCCGCTAAACCGAGCCAGCTTACTGGAGCGAAGACCAGCTGTCCCCTGACGTCACTGCTGTCTCCTGCCAGCTGTAAAACAAAGGCCTTGACACCTGTGCCAGGGAGGTGGGGGTGGGGGCTCTTCAGATAGACTGAGCTTCTGTCCTTGTACCAGGAATCCATCCGAGGATCAACAATGGCATTGATTCAGGACTTAATCCACCAAACACTAAAATAAAACTATAAAATCCTGGAGGTGAATATTCATGAATTTCCCTATAGGATCAGGTCAAATATACTTTACTAGTTTATTCTGTGAAAGGTCAAACCAGTATACTTTATACTAACACAAACCCAATCAGACGACTCAATAATGCCACTCTCTCAAAAAGAAAGTTGTCTCTCAAAAATAAATCTATTCAAATTCATTACATATAGTGAATGATTGACAGCACACACATAAAAGACACAACGTAATTAAAACTTCAGTTCTATCAAATAGTTATTTTAATAGTTTATCAGTTGCTCTGAGAAATTCCTTACATGTTGAAGTCTATTTGTGACCTCGTTGGTTCTGAGCTACCATTTTGCTCTTATGGAAACCATAGAGGTAAGGCGACGCTACTGGCTGGATCACCAGGATGCCAATAGCCTTGATTGGACTGGATTTAGAGGTTTATTCTATGATAAACACCAACCATGTACCAGAGCAGAGACACAGACAGCAATTCTACCCCGAGACACCCTCTGATCCTCTCTCCTGGCGTGGCCAAAACCTGAGAAGTGTTAACAGGTCCCTCTCTCAAGACAAAGACATTCAAGGAATCACCATAAAGTCAAGGGATAGGTCAAAGTAACCTCCGCTGCACAGACACGGAGCTCCAAACTGATCGCTGCTGGTGGTATGACCTGAACTGCTGATCTTTGATAGCGCTGTGTCACCCGAAGCTGCTGAAGTCACATATTCTCACCTGGCTCTTCAAACATGACCTTTACAGAGGTCACTGTGCTCACACAAGGATTACAAAACAGGCATGTCGTCTGTTCACTCAGTTCAGGCCAAAACCAAACTGCTTTTCTAATATTTTCAATGAATATCACAGTTAACACATTACTGAACAATTCAGTCATGAAAAATAAGTCAAACCTAAAAATCTATACCATTCCTACGCAGAAGAGAGGTTGATTAGTACTGTACAACTGTGTCAGGTTCAGTCCCAGTTCACCCTGAAGCTGTAGGAAATCATTCAAACTTTATCAAAAGCAGAACTGGCCACCAAAACATCTTAGTACCAGCTGCCGTTTCATGCACTATTACAGAACCGTCAGAAGATCGTCGGCTCCTCAAACAAACCAATGCTAGCCATCTCAGTGGGATTTGACATTTTCTGAAATTCATCCGTTGTCTCTCTGGGTACAGTTGCAGTGCAGGTACAAAATATCTTGCCCTAACACAACCATATAACTCAACTCAAAGTATGTCTTAAAGCCAGTGCTTGAAGTGGGGGGGGGGGGGAGGGTGCAGGTTACTCCTCTTGTAATACAGTACTGAGTGCCGGTACTAGCAACATTATTCAGTACCAGGTGCGGTTTACTCTCCTTGTTATTCAGTACCAGTTGCCTTGACTCTCCTTGTTGTTCAGTACCAGCTGCTGGTACTGCCAGTGTTATTCAGCACCAGCAGATATTGAGAGATGCTGGTACTCTGAAGAGAAAAACAAAGAGGTGCTATACATTGAGCTCCAGTACAGTGAGTACCAGTACAGTGAGTACCAGTACAGTGAGTACGAGCCGACTTCAAGCACTGCCTACAGAAGGGTTCCTCAATTCTGGTTCTGGAGTGACGGTTTACAAATTTCCCTGTTCAGTCACACCTACTAAACCTGGTAATTAGCGGATTAAGGTGTCAGTTGAGCAGGGAAATCTGCAAATGGTGTTGGATTCTGGACCTCCAGGGCCAGAACTGGGGAACTCTGGGCTACCGCCTTATGAAATCAGGCTTGTGCAGGTCTGGGCACCTAGACTTCAGGTAACCTCCTGACGCAAACAGTACAAAGACAGTTTAATCTGTAAGCATGCATTTATAAAGGAGGATTTAAATACCTATTCCAAATCCTCAGAAATTCTTTTGACCATTATGCATGATTAAGTGTGCACAAATAAGAGAGATTATTTAAGAATGATCAAGGCTTGAAGCCCATGTTAAATGTTCTAATTAGAGAAAAAGGTCATATTTTCTGAATGAATAGCAACTTTGGAGAGTTTAGTGGTGTAAGTCAAGGAGGGAAGAAGAAGGAGCTCATGTCAAGGATTGAGTGGGAGGTTTGGAGCGATACAGTACAGGTGGTTAGTTGAGAGAAGGAGGGCTTGCTAGAACGGAATTGGGTGCTCAGTCAGGCTCATCCTGTGCCTGTCTCAGGTAAGTACGGGACGGGTAAAAAACGCAGCGGGACGGTGCAGCACCGTAAGTACTCATCCCCCTTACCCTCTGCTGCTGATGCTGCTTGCGCTACTCTGCGCCGCGTAACTGCTGGACTGGCGGTACTGGCTAACCGTGGACTGCAGCTCCTTGCTGCGGTAAGCGCGGTCATAGTGGCGGTGATGTTTCTGGTAGAATGGCAGGGATCCTGACATCCTGCGTCGTCCAGAGTCTCCGGCAGCCCTGTGCGTTTCCATTCAGCATCCATTAACGTCTCCGTTAATGACCACGGCTTCCGAAATGCGCTCCATCGGCTCTTGTTACCGATTTAGTGGTGGTGAAACTAATTGTTTCGGTTCCTTTCGGCAATAAATACATGTTCTCACCGCGGAACAGAGTGTTGCACGTATTTATCAGTGTGACCTTTTAAAAACTTAATAACTTGGACCCCAAAGTGATGCAGTACATGGATGGCAAGCTACAGTAATTGGACAGGTTAAGTTATTAGATAGAAATGTCATTAGCATTAATTATAAATTACTGAACTGCAATATATAAAACATGACATTAAGTAATAAAAATAGACATCGTTTTCATTGACACATCGTGTAAAAATGTAATCAAAGTAAATTACAATCAGAAATGTTTTTTAAGTATAGGACCCAGCTGTGCGCACACGTAAATTGATGAGTACTGTATGAAGCAATTAGGAAGTTATGTAGGCCTAATTAATGAGAGTGCAGCAGTGATGCGCTTACAATCATACGCCTAGTTTGCGACGATGGCTTATCTGCGATCATTAAAAACGACAGCAAAACGTTTTAAAAAGTTTTACTTGCCTGTGACAACGTGTTCCCCGTGGGCAGAAAGATGTCAGAGAGACTATGGACTCCAAACGCTGGAAAGCGGGCGGTGAGAAATCGGTGGACGGGGATGCCGGACCGCGAAGCAAAAATAATGCTGGCTCTCGGCGGAATGTGGATGCCGCCTTCCCGACCTTTTATGGCCACGGAGGTCGTTAAATATAGCTGGGCGGTCGGCCTGGTCCACGACGATCACGGAGCCGCGGGGCGTCCGCTGCCGGTGAGTTAAAGCGCACCGCGGGATTTTATTTTTTTTGGGGGGGGCATTAACCCAGAGAGATGCAACAGATTTTTAATATTTCCTTTAACCCGTGTAAGAATGTAAGTGATCGCACGCCCGGGTGACAGGCTGACATTCAATACGGAATACTATGCACAGTAACTGGAGCCGATCGTTAGTGCCCCCCCCCACATACTCACCTGTCCCACGTACACATAGGACCATATGACGGGAAACAACACTTATCATGGCACAGTGATATAATGTAGTTTCGGTTACATAACACGTGCGTCTTATAGTTGCAGGATATAAATATCCATATATTTTATGCAATAGCCCGCTCGTCTGATTCAAGGGGTGGACTCTGAAATCCCATTCCTCAGGTCACAGAGAAGATATTGTCAGAAATAGTTTAAAAATATAACTGGCATACAATCCCTACCCATGAAGGACATGCCTATGCAGGACATCACGTGTGCGGACACATAATTAGCGACATCCTTTACAGAATGGGCAATGGTGGCTAAATGGTTAGGGCTGTGCCCTTGTAATTGAAAGATTGAAGGCTCGAATCCCCAACCAGCGAGGCCGCCCCCCCCAAGCATTGCTCTCTGTGAGCTGAATTAGCTGCCCCTGCTACGTCACATTGTCACATATGGCTTATATGCAGAGGACACATTTCGCTATTGTAAACTGTGTGTCAACAACGAACAACTAAATTCTAGTTGCGGGGGATATTGCCAGCATATGTGAAGCCATGGAGACCAGCTAACGACAGTCCTTACTGTTAGCAGCCCCCTTACCTGACTTCAGCTGTGCTGCTTGCTAAGTTTAGCCGCGCGACAGAGCGCTGTCCCTCTGCACGCGCCGTTGTTGCCCCGTGACGCAGGAAGCCACGCCCTAAGTGCGTGTGATGGAAACTATTGTTTATAGCTGGTGTGCGATAGGCCGCTACCACAGAATAACCCAACTAACCCAACTAACCTAACCTAATCTTAGTCTACCTGCGATAGCGTAACCTAGCTTTGATAACATAACCGGGCCAACCCAAACACGATATCATATACACAGGTGTGAAAATGAAGGAGATGTGTTCATTAAATTTTGCTGATATTAGGCTAAACGGTAAAATAATCGTCATAAACTTCACCATGTTGGGGGGGGGGGTGATGTATTGGAGGGCCTTATGGATTTTTTTGCCTAGGGCCTCCACCCTCCATAGAATTGCAAATCTATCCATCCATGTTCCAATTACTTATCCAGTACGGGGTCATAGAGAGCTGTTATTTACCTGAAAATGGCCGTAATAAGCAGTCAAGGTAGGAAAAAGGCCAGGTTTTCTTCTGAATGTCATCAGTTGAACAGCTGTAAAAATTTTGAAGATATCCATCACAAGCCTTCACCTGTCTCATCTGCGTTTTGGTCCATATCTCAGCAGCAGTACAATGGACTCATCACTGAAATGAAGCGTGTGTCTTAATTTGCTGAAGTGAACTTCTAAAGGCAGGATAACGTGACCTGAGAGCTTGTGTCCTGCAGATGTTAGGTCTCAGCCCCAAGGGTGTACAATAGATTCTGGACCCCAGCACTGTAAAGGACATATAAACTTTACTAAAACGTGAAATGAAGAATCTGCAGAAATCCACCAAAAACCCTGCAGTGACTTGCCATTCCATACAGTTTTAATTTCAAAGTCAAAAGCCTTTATTGTAAATTCCGCCGTATGTAGAGCACATACAGAGGACTGAGATTACGTTACCTTCAGACTCCACGGTGACTGCACTAACAAGAAGAAGTAAGACAGACAAGCAAGACAGATATAACAATGGTGGCTAAGCTGTCATCCCTGCTGGATAACATCTCCCAGCCCATGCAGGAGACCCTGACAGCACTGAGCAGCTCCTTCAGTGGCAGGCTTCTGCATCCACGATGTGGGAAGGAGAGATTCAGACTACACACACATAGACTAACAAACACATACATCCAATACAACATGGTAGTTTCTATGTGCAATATTTCTTATGTGCAACATTAGTTCTTGTCAATGCCTGTCACTCAATGCGTGCCTGTCCATATATTTTTATATCCACTCTACATAATAAACATATATACACTCTATTTATACATGCATACATACTGTACATACATATATTTATCTAAGTTTACATATACATATATATACATTTATATTTTTTAATACACTCATACATATTTATGTTTCCAGATTGTTTGTTTAGTGTACTTTTTATACTATAGTGTAGGTATAGTTTTTATTGAATTGTTTTTTAATTTTGCTGCTCTTACCTTGTACTGTCCACTTTCTGCCGTCACGATGCAAATTTCCCACTTGTGCAACTAATAAAGGATTATCTAATCTAATAAGTATTCATATATATACATGTATGTATGTATGCAAAAATAAAATTTAAATAAAATACATAAGACATAAGGCAGTGCAAATATGGTGGATTCACAGTGCAAATACAGACAGGAGCTGTGTTTAGTTTTACAGTTTTTGTTGTAGGTAAGTAAACAAAGTACAGCCATGGAAAAAATTAAGAGACCACAGCACAATTTTTGTCTCACTTTTTTCCCCTCAATTTATGGGTGTGAATAATATAGAATTTGTGTTCGCAAACTGCAGCCTGGTACTTCTCTGTTTCTCATTAATGAAGGGCTTCTTCCTTGCTTTATGGGACTTGATATAAAGTCTCCTAGCAGGGCACTTTACAACCGCACTCAGTGTTTCCCATTCCTATTGAAGGGCATTTGATGACATCCTCCAATTCATGAGAAACTTGGATGAGTTGACGGTCATCTCTGCCATTAGAAAATCACTTCCGCCCTTTGCATGGATCCCAGTGTCTCCTGCTTCATTTTACTCCTGTGTGCTGCTGTCTTAGATATTTTGAGCCTGGAAGCATCCTGCTGCTCAGAGTAGCCTTCTGCTAACAGGACCACGATTAAACCAGGATTTTAAAATGCAGATTTATTTTAAAAAGTAGAGCGGTCTCTTCATTCTTTCCACGGCTGTAAGTAAAGTGGCTAGTGCTGGATATTGGTGGGTGGGAGTTACAGCCCAGATTTTTTGGGGGCAGTGGGGATAAGGGGGGAGGGGAAAGTGTTCAGTATCCTGACAGCTTGGTGGATGAAACTATTCCTCATTTTGGTGGAGAAGACGCAGACTCCTTTACCATCTCCCAGATGACAGGAGACTGTAATGAGGGGTGGGTGGGGTCTCACGCAATGCTGATTGATTTTTCAATTGTTGGCGGTGTGGCTTCTAAATAAGCGATGCGGTTTGTCAGGATACTTTCAGTGGTGCTTCGATAGGAGTCCATGATTGGTACCAAGGCACTAGCTCTCTCCAATTTGCAGGGGAAGTAGAGTCGTTGTAGGGCTTTCTTTGCCAGTGATGTGGTGTTCTTTGACCAGGAGAGGTCCTATATGATGTGCACCTCCAAGAATTTGGTGCTGTTTACCCTCTCCACAATAGTACCATTTATGGTCAGTGGGGGGAGGGGGGGTGTTGGCTGTTTGATCTCCTGAAGTCAACATTGGTCTCCTTTGGTTCACGTTTGTTCACCACTTGGTTCACGGCATTCCTGTAGTCATTGTTGTTGATGAGACCCGGCACTGTAGTGTCGTCAGCAGAGTGTTATTTTAAGGTAACGCGAACTGTGAAAAATGTTTTTTTTAAGTTTACAGGATTAAATGCAAACCCACACAGGACTGCTGTTGAGATGTGTGACACTGAACTTCAAAGCAAATTGTTTTGTCAATCAGAAGATTTAATCTAGTCCTGCAATCTCGTTAATCTGGTGATAAGATCCCCCCCCCCCCTTCGCTACCTAGCTGCCAATCGGTCTGTCTGTGAAGTGCATTTTCTGTGAAAAGGGACTGGTTACGGAACAAGGACCCATGCTGCCAGTTGAGAAGGAATGTGACAACATGACGAGATAATGACTTCATCTCATCACACCGTGAGATTAATCCGAGTCACCATCAGATGTCACTGATTTCTATTTTAACATGTATCATGGCCAGACACCCATACGTCTCTGGGAGCTTAACCCACTTGTAAAATATGTGGTTGACATTATTACTTTTGACTGTTTACATTTTGTTCAGTTAATGAGAATGCCGTTCCTTAATAAACGCTATTGAAATGCAATGAGGACGCATTTATGAGTGGTTTCTACGTCATTTGCCTGCCCTCTAGTGGTTAGAGAGACAAAGATCAGCTGCAACGCAGAACGAAAGCATGCTGATTATGCCACAACAAACCTCCATATTCAACAGAGCTGCGTATCACTTTATTTTTTACATTATTTAATTTGTGACAAAAACAGGGCCCGGTTAATCACAAAGGCTTGGTTTCAAATAACATGAGTTAACCGACCTTTGGTGAGTAATTTGTTGTGAATGGTTGCGGAACGTTCTGGATTAAGTGCATGGTGACAGGAAGATCAAGTCCCCAGCTTTACAGTAATGGCTATGAAGACCCAGCAGATGATCGTGATCTCAACTACATTTAGAGTGCAGCAGTGTCC
>JABFEB020000090.1:143195-163968 GCA_019775895.2 Stomatorhinus ivindoensis | reverse complement strand
CGTGTGGAGACATGTTACCCATTAGCCAGATGGTACTCTGGCTCCAAACATTCTTCAGAGCTTTTGTATGCAATAGTATTTTTTTATTTATGAGAAATCAAAGGTATAGTTAAACAGATGTTGTCCCTCATCATCTTAACGGTTCGTTTATTGTGCTCATTAAGGTAAAGAAAAAACAAAACAGCCAAAATGTCGAGCAAAAAAGCCAAAGGGAAGACCACTAAGAAGAGGCCCCAGCGTGCCACCTCCAACGTCTTCGCCATGTTCGACCAGTCCCAAATCCAGGAGTTCAAGGAGGCCTTCAACATGATCGACCAGAACCGGGATGGTTTCGTTGACAAGGAGGACCTGCATGACATGTTGGCTTCATTGGGTAGGTCCATGTGACTGATTGATAAGATTTTGAGGTCAGCATGTGCTGGTCAGCATTCAAAACTCATTATCAGTTCAAGGAACCGTTGACCTAGTTGTGCCCTGGGGGTGTTTTCTTGGCATGTGAACTGGAGAAGAACCATAAATCTTGAGAACTTTAATGCTATGAGGCAGTCCTAGCCACCCCACCCCCCCACTGTGAAAGGCGACTTCACATGACCCAAGCACTTCCAAGTACAAAACTCTAATGAATGTAGAAGCTGGTTTCCATCCATATGCTTCCCACACCCTGTAGGTTAGGTGATAGCATTGTGAACCAGCTTTTCTGCTTTCAGCCTGATGAAGATGGTTTGTCTCTCCAGAGTACAGATAGTTGGTGGACTTGGTCTCTCTGAGGAATTTGTAGACTGGGTGTATTGGGATATGCAGGGCAAGGGGTGATGAAATTCTCCCTATTTGTTTATGTACAGTTAAACTGCTTGTTTGTTTATGTTACAGATAAATTTGCATTAACCAGTTGCACGATTTCTGTAAGACTTATGTATAAGAAGCGCTGGAAGAAACAATTTGTGTTATCTGTAACTAATCCCTTGCAGTCCTTTGCATCCATTTAAATACCTGTATTTAAAATCATCTTTTCACAATCCCTACCAGGAAAGAACCCCACAGATGAGTACCTGGAGGCCATGATGAACGAGGCCCCTGGCCCCATTAACTTCACAATGTTCCTCACCATGTTTGGCGAGAAGCTCAACGGCACCGACCCCGAGGATGTCATCAGGAATGCATTTGCTTGCTTTGACGAGGAGGGGACGGGTGAGGACCCCCAGAACATGTGGCCTTAATCCCATACCTGCGGTATTGAGCAAATCATAGCAAAATGCAGTGTTTGGTTCTGTTTGGAAGTTATTTACTTTAGAATATATGGGCTTTATTGATGCCAGGGGAACATTCTGGTGTATACAGTAGCAAGAACGTAGTGCACAAACATAAATATAGTACAAAATGGACTGTACACATTCTGCAAACAAATTAAAAGTGCATAGTACACAGACAGATTATAAAATATACAAGGAAATTGTCAAAGTCTGAAGTACTACATTGAGGTACTTCCTAAGGAAGAAAAGCATGTAACGATTTTTAATCCTGCTTCTGAGTGACATTACAGACTGACATTTGATCAGAACAACATGCAAGAAGGAGAGAATACTGTGCCCTTGGTCACTTTTAAAATGAAGTTTATTGAGAAACTGGCAGTGTTTTTAGAATCCGTGATGATCTGACTAAGGCCAGTGGAAATGCATGTTGGCACAGCTTGCAACTGTTGAACACACCATGACAATAGACGATTAAGTTAGGGTGTAACACAGACAGAAAAATACCAGGCACAAAATAGACGACGGGAACGAGTAAATGCATGGAATGTGATGGTTTGTGCAAGTTCTAGTGGTGCAAAGATGAACGTTAAAAGGTACAGTAACATCCCATACAAAGTGCATTTATAATGTGCAAACATATTGTGAGGGGTCGGTGCTGATAACTTTATTCATTCCAAGGGAGTTTTATGCCAGGGCATAATTCTTGTTGTGTAGATTAAACAACAGCTTAACAATACAAAAAATAAAGACTACAATATTACAAGAAATACAAAATAAAGAATACAAGTGTATTATTCTGTAATGCATTACTAGAATGATGTGAAGGATAAAGACAAAAGGATAGAGATATGAGGTATGTAACTGAATTGAGAGTGTGCATGTGCTAATGGCCTAAAAAGGGTGTTTAATGTCCAAAAAAGAGGATTGTGTTTGTGCAAAAATAATGAACAATCGAGACAATGAACGCAAATAAAAACAAAGTCCAAAATGTTTTTGGAGGAAATGGTGGTGATGCTTGCTAGATCCAAAAGTCCCAAAAACTTCCCCTGAAGCGGGGGGGGGATTGATCAGCTGATGTTGTCTTTTTATTCCATAGGTTTCATCCAGGAGGATTACCTGAGGGAGCTTCTGACGACCATGGGCGATCGGTTCACGGATGAGGAGGTGGACGAGCTCTTCCGCGAGGCGCCGATTGACAAGAAGAGCAACTTCAACTACGTGGAGTTCACCCGCATCCTTAAGCACGGGGCTAAAGACAAGGATGACTAGATGGCCCCCACTCACCCACCCCCAAATACCTGGAGACCTCCTCGCTCAACTTCTGCACCACGTTCAGTCTTTTTTAACGAGTTAGATCGTTCTGTTGACTGCCTTAGCGATAAAGCCAGACTGCATATACCACACGGCGCAACCATTTGATTTATTACCAGATATCTGAACCTCAGAAATCAGTCGTAGCAGATGTGCTCATCAGTCATAAATATCCGTTTTGACCACGCAGAAGGTCGTGTGTATCCCTGTGGTGTGAAAAATCGCTATTAAAAATGTAAAAGCAACGGAAAATTCATCCACGAAACACCCTTGTTAATTTAAAGGTCTGACTTAGCTGGATTTTTACATTTTGTAAGCTGATACTTTTGAAATAAAGTTCTCTATCAACTTGTTTTTTGTGTTTTTGTCTGAACATCTGTTGTGATGTAGGGAGATAACAGCCCTGCTTTGCTAAAAACCTGCCCCAAACAGATGGTATTATTCTTCAAACCCCTGTGAAATGCTGTTATGAAGATCTCCTTTGTGACTATCAGCATGTACTATCAAGTTGTAAAAAGGAAAATCCCTAACTGCTGTTTTTTTGGTAATGAGTTTAAGCTTAAACTTTGGCGTCAATTTTTTTCTTGTGTCTCCATGTAATAGAGAAATAACCTGTGTGTGTGCAACCATGATGTGGAAAATTAAACGATATCTGCATCAATATCTTCGTATAAAATCATTCCAGCGCAACAGAGAAACAAATCATGCGAACTACGTTTCGATTTTCTCTAGACCAACAAAAAGGACACTTAATTATGGGGAACTCATACCGAGTACTATTAGAGTGACCACACGTCATTTTTGTAGGACCTGTCCTCTTTTTTTTGGGACCTAAAAAAACGCTGAAATGTCAAGGATTTCGCTTTGTCATGCTGACGTTTTTTCCTTACAGTAGGAATACTTTCTGTATGTATATTTTTGTTGCTTTTAAGCCCCCCCCAGTATCCTCTCGTTTGTAGTGCAAAATACGTACGGTCACCCTATTTACGTAAACCTCTATGGAAAACCAGTTCATGCAGACATAACCCCACTGTATGTGTTTTTAACATAACTGGGATCCTAAACCCAGGTGCACAACATGTCTATGCTTGGATATATCCGCCTTGGGTTCCTCGTGTTGGGATATATCTATTGTATATAACACCTATAATTGGATACCTCTCTAAATACGCCGCTCATTACGCAACCACGCCCCCTGCGCGTCATCACGCTCCCGGAAGTGAAACCGCGGTTGTCATCGGTAGCTGTGGAGCCATGCCGGATCCGTAACATGCTTTCAGAAAGGTAGTATGAAGGTTTTTACTTGAACTGTGGATATGTTATCTGAATAAGTATATTAGGAAGACCTGTACAATAAAGCACTAATCAAAATAGTCGGCTGTTTCAGCCAGTCTATAATTAATATACTTGTCAGATACCTAGCAGTGGCATTAATTTTCCAAGGGCAAATCGGACCGGTTTGTTTTTATCCATTCCTAAAACCTTTAAGGTTCGCTTCTTACCCGAAACCCAAGCAACACAATAAAATGACGTGACAAACAGATTTTCCGAATTGTTTAGAAGCCTAGAAGACGTGAAATTTTGAAAACATGTACTTAAGAGGGTCGGTGCTGTCTCCTGTTTTGTAGGCTCCGAGTCCAGGTGAGCTTCCCTGTTGCGTCATGGCTTTAAAGTTGATTCGGGCTGTGACCAGGAGTCTGGTGCCGAGGAGCCGAGGTCTACATGCTTTTCACGGGGCAGCATCGTTCTCCCGGAGTCCCATCGAGCCCTGGGTGCAAACCGCATGCTTCGCTTGTCCCCAGACTGTCTGGAAGAGGAGGGTTTGCCACCCTCTCCCGTTTGACAGTGGGAGAGCACACCTTTCCACCGTCATCAGGGACCCAGTGACGTTCAGCTTCGGGTCCGTGTGTCTCCATGGCGACTCCATGCCTAGGTTTCTACTCACGCAGCTGCACCGGCCGGCTGAGGAAGACGAGCGGACTTTTTCAGACAGGCTCCGGGACTGCAGCTCCTCAAAGCAGGTCCTGCGTCTCCTGCAGTCAGCTGAGGTGATGTCAGACACCATGGCGGCTGCGGCCTTGCACCGCATCGCGGACCTCGAGCTGGGGGAGGGCGGCCTAAGGGACGCGGAGGTACTTCAAAATGACGTGGTCCGGGCTCTCTGCTTCCAGCTGGAGCAGGAGTCCCGGCGGCTCACTGAAGCCGGACTGGTGTCCGCCTTGCTAGCCTGCACGCGCCTTTACGTGGATCCCTGGAGCACGCTGGTGGTGCGACTGGTGTCCGAGAGCCAGGAGCGGCTAGACCGGGACAGGTTCTCCGTAGCACAGCTGTGTAGCCTCGGGGAAGCGCTGTTGGCCCTGGAAGGGCCTGGATGTGGGATGTTACAGCAGGTGATGGATCAGGTGCGACTTGGATCCCCAGCGAGCTGGAGCCTGGATGAGCTAGCTGCCGTCTATGGCTTGCTCCAGACCGGAGCAGGAGAAGGTGGCCGCTACCAGGAACTCTTGAACACCATGAACACCCACGCCGTGTCTGTCGCTAGCCGGCTTGGCCCGGCTGCCATTAGCCGGGTCTTGATCGCCCTGGTGGCCCTGGACCAGAAACAGGCCATGCCACTGGTGATTAGCCTTTGCAAACACTCGGTGCGGCACATGGCCAGCTTCTCGGACAGCGAGCTGGCAGCGGTGCTGGCGGCCCTCATGCACTTTGGCCATAGCGACCGCTTCTTTGTGGAGGCGCTGGAGAGGCGTGTCACGGCGACGGCCTTTGAGTCACATCCAGAGACCATCTCCAGGGTGATGCAGTACCTCGCTCGCCGGAACGTCCTCTCACCGGCCATCTTCGACCTGGTGGCTGAGAGCTTCGTGTACCGGGCGGATAGCTACAGTACCAGCCAGGTTGCCCGGCAGATCATGCCCTTCGGGAAGTTGGCGTACCTCCCACCCAATGCGGGCGTCCTCTTCCGGAAGGTGGAGGCCATCTTGCACTCGCGCTTCTCGCAGTTCCAGCCGCGCACGGTGCTCAACCTCCTGCACTCATGCACTTTGGCTGAGAGGTTCCCCCTCAACTTTGTGGCCAAGGTTTTCAACCCATATTTCCTCCAACAGCTTCAAGGTAAAGTCTTCCTCGGCGGCTCACGGACGTCTCCGTTGTCTGGGCGCTATGACTTACAGGCTGGTCAAAATGAAAAATGGGCTGTCTGTCTTTCTTTCATTATCTTTAACAATTTTTGAGATATGATCTGAAGAGTAGGAATCTCACTTTCATTTCCCAGGTTTTGGTATCTCCTGAAACTTTTTCAAGCTTTATTTTGGTTTATTTTGTTTTTTTTTTAAGTATCTGGGATACTTAAAAAAATATGTGATATATATGTATGCTGAAAATTCATTGCATTTCCATGATTGATGTGCAATTTTTGAACAAAATGACAAGGCATGGATTGACAAAAAGAGCAAGAGTCATATTTTATTTTTGTGAATAAATGATCTAAATGTGACCTTTCTGTACATAGAAATGGTAAGTTGAATCTGAAAGTCTTTTGTGCCGGTTTTTGCACTTCTCTCCAATCGGTGCACTTAAATGCCTACCAACGGGTACAAAGTTTGAGGGTAACCTCGATGTTTTACCTGCCCGTTTGTTTCAATCTGTTTCAGAACAAGGCACGGGAATAGATAGGGTCGTACTTTCACAGCTGACGCAGCTCTACATGACCGTTAAGCTGGAGTGTCCCTTCTACGAGGTAAGCATCTTGTTCATCAGAAGGCCATTTTCTGGCTGTTCTGAGCTGTTTCCACTCTTACCTGGCATCTTCCCTGCTGGGATTCTCCATCTCTTTGTATCTCTTTGTAGGGACCAAGCCTTCATCGGAAGTACCGTGTGAAGACCTTCCTCGTGCCCGGCCGGTCCCTGGAAACTCCCGTGGAGGGACACCTCTACAACTCGGTCAAAGCTGGCCTGATCGACCTGCTGGGGGCCCGGGCCTACTTTGCGTCCCGTGTCCTGACACCATACTGCTACACGTTAGGTGAGATGCTCCACTTTCTGGCTTTGAAGTCCTCTGTATAGATTAGCGAATGATTGCCAAGGTCTCAGAACTAAACCAAACTTGGTTTTGGTACTGGGTTTTTGGGAGTTTTTGTAAGCTGCTATGAGGAAATTTAAGGTGAAGTTGACCAATATTTTAGATGAATAATACTGAGAAAGTGTTGCATTTCAACAGATAGTTTCAGCTTACTTTTTGAAAGAAATAATGACAAGGCATAGGTAGGCAAAAAGAGTAAGAAATATCCTTTATTTTGTGAAAAGAAACTATTTAAATGCAAAGGTGGAAATTTCAGGTCCAGAAAGTTTTAACCAAACATTTGAGCATAAAGACTCATAGTCACAGAGTACAGAGTTGGTTGAAACAAAATCTTGATTTTTACGTTCTGGACCTGAAATTTCTGGACAGAGAAATGCTAAGTTGAGTTTGAAGCGTTTTGGGCTGTTTATACTTTCCTCCAGCTCTTTGATGTATGTATGAAGATGACTGGTGTGAATGAATGGGTGTTTTCCCTTGGTACAGATGTGGAGATAAAGCTCGATGAGGAAGGATATGTCTTACCAGCCAGCAATCTTGAGGACGTCTTTAAGAAGTATGAACCTTTGCGATTTCTCTTGTGAATTGTTGAATTGTCTTGTTAACTTTATTTTAACTATACTATTATGGCATTGTTTTTCTAAAGAAAATTCTAAGGTCTTTTGCGTTTGATATAACTTGTCAGAATATTATTAGCTAATCATTTTTCGGGAGAACATTTTGAGTCAAACTCATTTGACGCCCAGCATATGATTCTTAGGAGATATTTAGGTATATGTTCTTGGTGTTCATCTGCAGGATAGCTGTGTGCATTGATGGTCCGAAGCGCTTCACCACAAACATGAGGAGGCTGCTCGGCAAAGAGGCCATTAAACAGAGGCACCTGAGGCTTCTGGGATATGAAGTTGTACAGGTATGCAGTGGGCCCTTATGGGGAATGCAGAATTATTAAGGTGCCGGTCTGGCTCTGGGGCTTAAATGATCAGATGCCATTAGTTCTAAATGCATGTGTTGAAATTTTATTGCTACTGCATGCTGTGGAGCCTAATAGCTCCTAGCCAGGGAAATCATGGAATGTTGCCGCTGTCTGAGTGCAGGCTTTAGTATTCATTTATACCCAGATATTTTTGTGGGGCTTTGTTTGCAGGTTCCATTCTATGAGTTTGAGAAGCTGACCAGTAAGGCAGAGGTGGTGGAATACCTGCATAAAAAAATCTTCCCTCACAGCTACAGGCTGAACTGGTGACGTGCTGGTGATGGGGAGTGAATGGGGGATAAGTACACCAAATAGACGTGAAACAGGATAAGCGTCCAGCGTCTCATCAGTGGTTATTGTATGCACTCACCCCCCCCCCCCCCCTCAGAGCAGATGGTCTGTGAGTCCCTGAGGAGGGGCTGAGAAACACTCAACACTGACCATCTTTATAAACAGCAAAGCACTTAAGGTAGTTTGTTGGAATTTTAATTTGATTCTTTCTCATGAATTACCAGGGTCTGATTCACCTGTTTGTGTTTTACCTGTGCATTTGTGAGATTATGTATAGCAGAAATGTATAGTTCAGATCCAGAAAGTAAAAATCCAGGCCAAGATTTTGTTTTAACCAACCAGTTGAGTACTCTGTGACTGAGACTCTGTATACTCAACCGGTGGATTGAAACAAAATCTTGGCCTGGATTTTTGCTTTCTGGACTGAAACGATCCACCTCTGGATGTAAATAACTCTACATTGGTCTAGGGGAATTCCCCTAGTATGGTCCCGATATGAAGACAAGGAGTGCAGTCATACCTAAAGAGTTTATTTCGAAAACCACACAGAGACATGACATCTTGAAGGTTGCAGAGATAAATGTTTGTACTGAGTTGCATGGTTAGTCTGCAAGACTGAACACTTGAATGTTTTTCTGCTTTTATGAAGATTAAAATGCCTACCAAAGTGGGGGGAATAAAATGGTATAGAAACAAGTCGCTTAAAAATCCACGAAGGTGTCGAGTTTCGCCTCATTTTCCCACCGGATTTCGGTTCAAAAACTTGACAGTGGTTCTCATCTTCCCAGTGAGAAACATGTTTATCCATTTTCCCCAAATTAGGTTTACAGGAATTAATCAGTTCGCACTAACAGGAAGGTTTGCTAATTTTCCCTTAAAATAACCATACAGAGGTAATGTTCATCATTATTAAAAATTCACTTGGATTGCAAAATGGATCATGAATAAGGAGCCAACTTGATGAATTTGAAAGCCAGTCTGTGCCTTGACCTGAGATACATAAGTGAACCAGATCATTTTATAGTGGGAACATTCTTCCTTATACAGAAACTTAGCTACAGTACTTCTTGTATAGGTTACATAAAAAAAGAAATCTGAGTACACAGTGGGACCTGAAATTTAAGGTGTAACACAGGGATTACTAAGTTTAGGAGCATACAGAAAATGATTACAAAGCTCCTTAAGACCTGCTTGCACCTGAAGATGGGAGGAGTGGACAGCACCAAGGTGGACGACTTCAGAAGTGGCGTAGAGTATCCAACAAGGAACACACTTCAAAGAATCAAATCCCTGATTTAGACTAAATCAAACTGCGATATCACAGCAGTTCCTGATGTTTGTTGTTGTGGTAACAAGTCCAGTTTAATTCATGACAGATAAATAGGTTGCTCCAGAGGCGGAGCACAGTGCAGGTCTACGGGCCGCTCACAGAGCGGTGTGCTATTTACACAGAAAGCCCGATCCGGCCTAGTCCACCAATGCTAGGTTCTTGGACTGGATTTTTGCAAGATGTTCAGAAATTCCAGCTTCGATTCTGTCACACTGGGCAAGACAGGTCTGAAAAGAGACAGAAGGCACTGAAACACACGTCATCCCAGTATCTCTCCAGCATCCTTAATTAATGCTTAAGTCGGACTGCTTTACCAGTAAAACCAGTGGCCTGTACTATGAAGCAGGGTTACTGGCTTATCGGGGTAACTTGTTGGATTTAAGATACCACAGTTTAAATGGACTAAATATTTTCTCACTTACATTTTGCCCAGACTACCTTAAATCCGACAAGTCACCCCGGTAACCCACTTCGTAGGACAGGCCACTGGTCACACTGAAACTGGCCTTACTGGTGCCGGATTACCTGCACGGTTTTAATCAAGCCTTTTTTCTTCATCCTGCTATCGCTGAAATTCTCAGGTAAGCTCTGAAAAACATAAGAATTTTTTTTTTTTAATCCTGAAAGGACATCCGTGTGTGCATAAATATGGCTCTGTCTGAAAGCACCAGAGCACATACAAGCGACATCTGCACTTATTTAGCAGACGCTTTAGTTCAAAGCAACAGACAGGTAGGGTAAGGCAGTTAGAGTTAAGGGCCTTGCTCAAGGGCCCAGTGATTACTTTGTCAACCATGGGACTTGAATCCGCAAGTCAGGAACAGATCCCAAACTTACTGAGCCACACAAAGCTATGCGACGTATGGGTGGAGCCCAGGCTCACGCATACCATGGAGTCCATCTGCTCCAGGATCTTCATGAATTGCTCAGCTGCCGCCTTCACCCTCTGATCCAACTTGTTCAAAGCTTCTGCTTGTAAATCCTTTGCTAAGAAACCCTGTATGATTCACCGATATCATGTAAGGGTTAGGGAGAATCATGTATGTATACAGTCAAGTTCTTAAAGACACAGTGGAAAGGAAAATGGAACTAAGGGATGCGGATGGGCCTCAAGTCTCACAAAATATGCAACCTGCTGTTCTTTTAAATAAATTTTTACAACCAAGTGCATTGTGGGTTAAATCCAGGAACTGATTGGCAGAATGTGACATCTGATTGGTCAGTCTTTGAAGTCACAAAATGGTTAATACATTTTTCAAACCCGTCAATTCCCCGTCCACTTTGTCCAGCTTCTTAGCCGTCTGCTCAACAGACTTCTCGATATCTTTCAGCTTCTTCAGCTCTGCTTCTTCCTCTGGACTATTCTACGCGAAGAAACTGATGTTAAAAATATCACAGTATTCCAAACTGAAGAACACTTAGTTTACACAGACAAATGTTTTAATTGGCATGCAAGATGTCCATGCCATTTCCGTATTAGCTAATGGACAATTCCCCGCAATCGAGAGGGTTGTTTTCCGCATACCGCGTATTTACACGAAATATAAACGCCCTTACCCTCTTCCCTATCATCATGATCTTAGCGCCTTCTTTCACCCCAAAGCTGGTCAGGGTTTGGTCCATTTCCTTTAATGACCTCCCTGCATAATAGGAGGACAATGCTTGTTAAAATCGACTCTTCCTAAATGCTGTATATATGTACGTATTTTGGGACACGCTGGCAGTGAACGTAATATGCCGGAGTAAAATATTGAAATAACAAAGATAAGATCTTTGGTACCCGGAAAAAAAGCGTCATCCCAAACTATTCCTCTGGTGTATATTCCCGGCAGTGTAATTTACTTATGGATATTAAAAACAGTAATTGACTATATGCATCCACATTATAATTTTCTAAACAACATTTGGAGCATACTGAGACATCATAAAGACGGCAGCACGGGAAACATCAGTTCTGTAAAGATGTATCACGGAAAGTTAGCAGTGGATTCGATATTGACCAGACTTTCACAGAATGTCTCTGTATTTACTCTAATAAGGTATTATAAAAACTCCACATTCACACATTTGTGTGTTTGTGAAATTGCACGCACACCTTGGTTATTCGATCACTACAGCTAATAAATTGAGAAAATGCAAAATAATGCAGCTCCTTGTTGTGAATTAACGCGTTCGCTTGGCTTATGACTGTCCGCAACGTTTCAAAATAAAAGTCCCAAATGGAAAAATAAGAAATTTCTTAACGGGCATGACTATTCCAATGTGTTACATACACGAAATCATAATCACAATCTCATACATGTCCCACTAACACTCGCAAAACTGTAAATAATGGTTTAAGCCAACATCCATTATTTTTCTATACAGGTGGACATACGGCATCCTAAATTTCAACTTGTGGTCAAATATCCTGTACGTCAGCACTTAAACCTTTAGGTGATTTGTGAAATTAAATCATGTGCATTGTTTTCTATGTAAGGTGGTGCTTATACCATAATGTAGTTTATTTGGCATTTGAGCATTAGGATGCCCTATATTCAAATACATAGGAAAATAATGTCTGTTAGCTTAAACCATTATTTACATTTTATTGGGCTCAGTATGTGCTTGTGATTTCGTGTAAGTATGTAACACATTGGAATGGAGTTTTAAAGTGTTGAATGTCTTCGGTCGTAATCGTTAAAGAAATTCTTTGTTTTTCCATTTGAGACTTCTATTTTGAAACGTTGCGGACTGTCAAAAGCCAAGCGAACGCGTTAATTCGCAACAGGAGCTGCATTATTTTGCGTTTTCACAATTTATTGGATGAAGTAATCGAATAACCAAGGTGTGCATGTAATTTCACAAACACACTGATTTGTGAATGCCCTTGTTTTTGTAATATTTTAATAGAGTAAATACAGAGAGAATCTGTGAATGTCTGGCGGATATCGAACCCACTGCTAAGTTTACTCCGGTAAATGGGAAATAGTTTTCCCGACAGTTGCCGGCGGAGCACCTTTGAAGATGAGCTTTTGGGAAGCGACCGGCACACCGGTCACACGGGCCACTTCCTCGGCCAGATCCCGCAGCAGCGGCTCTGCTCCGGCCGGCGCCGGCAGGGCGACGCTGTGCTTGACGCTGGCTGGAAGGGCGCATATGTCAGCTTTGGTGACTTTACCAACTCCCTTCAAAACATATACATATATTTGCAATCGGATACGTTAATTTCCAATGCAGAGGCGCGAAGCAGAAGAGAGTATTACCGTATGCCACGGTGACCGTAAGCGTGGGTTCAGCCATGTCTGCGATCCGTCTGCAGGAGGACTAGTTAGAGATGCTTCCTGGTTAAACAGGAAATCACCCTCCCCACAGTCAAAATATTAATAACATTAAACGCCGCTCACGCCAGCTTTACAATGCCGGGTTATGCCCTCAAATGATACATATTATTGGATATACAATTATAATAATATGTAATTATATAGCCTATAGGCCCAAAGGCTAGTTGAATAACAAACAAGTTACAAAAATCACAGAACAATGTGAATACGATAACAGCCATTTTTCTTATTTGTGTTAACTTGAAACATGTTACATTTTAAGCATCTTATCCACACGTCTTACACTATAAATGATTTTTTAAATTAAAATTTCATTATACCAAGTGAACAATAACATTGAAATTAATTTTTTTCACGAACAATTCGTTTTTTTAAAGTCTTTCTGCTTGAAGGCATTATTTAGCAATATACTCATTTGTCACCCGAAGAGTGGATTTAAATTCAAGATGTCCTGCTCACTGCTGACATTTATGCTGTTGTTACTTAACCCCACAATACGATCATTCAGTCATTACATTAGTAATGTGTTATCTTTATGAAGTTAAAACTTTTGTGCTGCTGTAATTAATAAATTAAGTTTTAATGTTTTTAATAACGAGAAGGACCGCGTTCGATTACTGTTTTATGTGCATGTATACATATAATTAATGTGTAATGTGACTTTAGATGTAGCAATTGTAATTTGCTAAAGGCATCGCAATTTGTTCAGAAACCACCATTAAACACTACAATGACCATAATCCTACAGGCACGCATGTAAACTGTCACTCAGAATCACGTGACCCCAATTCATTGCCGGAGGATCATTTTGAAGGAGGTGTATCATCTACTGTATGACTGTGCCACGGGTATTACGTAACATTAATTGCACTATATTAAATTTGTATTCGGCAGCATATCATATCCTCCATTAAACTACAACATAATAGAGACGTATGATGAAAATTTCACCGCACCACTTACCATGATGTGTTCATTTAAAACAGCGGTTTTCAACTGGTTTATATTCAGGAACCAGATTATTGCTGGTTCCTGGTTCAGTAAAGCACTAGCCAAGGTTGTCAACCAAGGAGGTGGTGCCATTAAAGAGCTAAATAAACCTAATACACACACGCACACTTCATGACCCACTAAAAGTCTAATGACCTACTTTTTAGGTTGGCCCAACCAGGTGACAATGACATATGATATTCCAGTGGTTATGTATTTTCCTTTTTAATGGTTGCATCTACACATTATAGCTAGTCAGTTGAATTATTAGCACCGTATTTTAGATTATATATACATTTCAGAAGTTTAGGTTATATCTTTCATGATATACAATATTATATATCACCTCGATTCTAGAAGGTGGTTTTAAACTAAAATCTTTAAAAGCTAAACATCTAACAAAAAAAAATAAATTGTCAACATTTCATAGTACATTCCTAAAAAAATTAAATTGAACTCTGATTATTTTAAGACCAAGAAAGGACTGAATCTAAATTACCTCCAAACATTTCTTTAAAACATAATTTATTGATTTTCATACAAGCCATAGTGTTATCTACAGGGTTACGGCAGCCTACTATAAAAAATTCTTCCAAACATCAAAAAAAAAAAAAAGTTATGCCTGACAGATAAATCACACCTTCTAACTTGACATCAGTTGAAAGAAGTTGATTTGAAAATGTGGATTTATTAGCATTCAATTTCAAACAGCAAAGTTACACTGGAACGGTGGAGAAATTTCGCTTTGAAACAAAAAGAAAATGTGACAAGGCTGCCAACTCAGATTCAAAATCAATAGCAGTTATTGGTGAATTATAAAGTCATATTTTACATATAAAAATTATTTTGGAGCGCTGTTCTTTTTTTCTTAGGTGGCAGGGATCTGTGGTAGCCCAAATTCATCCACGAGGACACCATCCTGAAAGAGAGGAGAAAACAAATGTATTCCTCCGAGGCTGAAGCGCAAAAGAACCCTGTGCACAGATTATGACTGGAATTGACAGAGGAAAATCACAGTAAACGCCACAGGGGACGTCAAGCAGAGGAGGCTGGGTCCTTGGAGAAAACCCACAGTGGAGCTCTGGAGGAAAACAGTTAACCTATAATCGCATCCTGACCTCACAATGCCAGGGTAAGGGGTTCAAATCCCACGCTGGGCTCCACTGCCAATTGGCAGGTGGTTCTACGGCCTCAAATCGAGGACAGTGAGGCTTAACGCCTTTTTTTTATCCCCAGACCACAGTCTATTTTACTGCTGAGCAGTCTGGGCCCTCACAGTCTAAAACTGGATCAACTAAAAGGAGTAATATCCCCAGAGTCAAAACTCAGAAACTAAAATGTATTTATTTCTTGCATAATTCCGTTCATTCAATTCCAGGCCAAATTTGCACAATCGTCAACAATCAGGAGATTAAAGTTTTCTTTTGTTTAGCTTAATGTCCATGTTTTAAAATGTCCTGTTTGTATGTCTCAGAATTTATATTCTATCTATTACTTCTCATTTGCGTTATGGCCAATAACAGCGAGGGTGTATGAATCATGCATCATGTGTCTTAAGTTGACAATAAAGATTTGTTGAGTTTGAACTGGCTTAAACGTTAAAACCCAAAAGCAGGCGAGGCCCTCGCTGCAGGCGGATCACGACAAACGGGACCTTTACCTTGTTCGTCCTGCTGTCGCTGGGAACCCCCTCGGGGATGGCGGGCGCTGAGGCAGCCTCATCCAGGTATGAGGTGTCTTCATCTAGCAGGAGTTCATCTCCCAGGGCATCCAGTTCTGAGCATTCGAACACGGTGGAATTACAGCCACGCTCTTACCCCGAGGTGACGACACGTGCCGCCCCCGAGCTCACACTCACCCGCCTCCAGATCGTCCTCGTCGATCTCTGGCATCCCGTAGCTGCGGCTCAAAGCTTCCTGGACCTCGCTGGCATCCTCCATCATATCCTCCAGCTGGTCCTGCAGATCCTGTCAGCAGACACCCACCATGGTTGGTCACGACGACCCAAAACTGTGACCTGACGTTTGTTGCACACTGAACAATAAAACACTACACAACCCACATCACGAATAACACAACAATATAAGACTACTGATGACACACTACCTCATCCATCCATCCGTTAAACATTAAATACTGCTTTGATTAATCATCTTAAACTCAGTGCAGTAGTAATAGTGTATCTACAAACAGCAGTGCAACACTTTCATATACCTATAGACACCATATATATTTTAGGGTTGACACTAAAAATCAAGTAATCTACTTTTCTCACGCATCTGCCGTGACACTCACACTTTCACACACTCAAACAAGAATTCTTACAGCAAACCTATATTATTCCATTATAAACCTAAAGCTACAATTAAAGCATTGGGGTAGTGTACAAGCCCTACAGAATATTTACAAGGTAACCAAACTGTTACATACATGTAAATATGAGCACAGATTTGTCTCAAATTGAAAATCTCATGCCAGTCAGCTGACCAAAGTTGGCAACCCGAAGTTGTGTAAGATGATGCAGCTACCTTCATTTTACAGTGATTATTTTGACATAGAGGAATCACAGAAAGTTAATTGAATAATTTCAATTAACAAGATGACAAAGAGAGGGTAAGTAGCTCATATCTATGGTTAACCTAGCATTACTGATTTCCCCAGATGTCTCCTTGTAAGATATTCTTGCATTGCAGTCATTCTGTGGTGATATTTAAGTTATGTTTCAATTCCTGCCACAATGCTGAGCGATAAAAAAAGGAAAATTTTATTTGATGCTTTTTAGTAATCAAGTTAAATCATGTAACTGACAGCTCTAATATATTTACATGGTTATTTACAACCAATTTCTGTTAGAGCTTATTTATTGATAATATCCTGAGTGAGCACCCACATAAACATTTAAGTTTATAGTTTCTTTAGAATGTATTTACAATATTGATTGTTATCTTTTGTTGTGTAAACCACATGCACAATCACAAAGAAAAATCCATGATTAAAGACTAACAAACACACTTATTGAACAAGAAGCACACCTCAATCTGGTCAATCTTGACATTCTTGTATGCCTTCTTCATTTCCTTGGCACCGATCTTCATGGCTTCCACCTACAAAGAAGTGTGCCACATAGTGGTGGGAGGTATTAAGCAACCTTATACAGAATCTCAGTTTAAAATTAACTAAGCCGAAAGGAATCTGTTCTCTGACAGATGTACTTACGGTTGTTTTTGTGTCCTTCAGTGTCTGGATCGTATAATTCGCCTGCTCCATGTTAAACGACTGCTGGGCCAAGTTATCTCTCTGGCCTTCGTACCTGCGCACAGAAAATGACAAGAGGTCCAGGGGCTGTTCTGGGGTTCCACTTTACTTTTCCTCTTTTCTTCCTCATCCTTTCCCACAATGCACTGCTCTGCATCTGTTGACCCAACTTGCACCAACACCGACAACTTACTTGACACACTGCATTGGCAGATGATAAGTTCTAATTGGCTATAGGTTATTTTGGGTAAATTTCACCATTGTTTTTTGTTTTGTAAATATTGCAATACTAATTGAAAATATTTTAAATACTGCAATGTGATACTGTTCAGCCAGATTTTAAATTATTTCACCATTCTCTTTCATTTTTTTTTTGCTAATAATTTTATTCCCTAAAAGCATGATCATATACAGTCACTGGAGCTTAAAATGTTCATCGATAGCAGAAATGTTATCATTTATAGATTTGTAAAAAGTTTGTTTTAAAAAAATTCTTAGAAAAGACAATTTAACATGGATGAATGCTGATGTGTGAATGTTTCATCTCGTTCCACCAGGAAGTTTTTAAATGATACACCAATAACAAGAGAGACGAACTAAAGACGACTCACATTCTCTTCTGCTTCAGGACCCTCAACGCCTTCTGCTTCACCATGTTCTACCAAAGAAAAACATTTCATCATTAAGCACACTGAGTCTTTGGGCGCAATGGATCTACTAAGACAGTAAGTTAATCAGTCCTGCAGCCTATGGGTGTATAAACCGTAACAGCTTAAAAGAGAATTCAGATTAAATTCTGAATTTGCTGGAAAGTCATGAAGGACTAGATGTCTAAAAATTACTATTTCAAGTTGCACTTTTTAGTGCTACATGTGCTTAGAGGAAGACTGAAATTCTAATTCTGTAGGCCCATGGGGGCAGGGGTAACACTAGAGAATTTGGGCTCCAAAAAAGCACATCAAATTGGGCCTCCAACCCAGGCAAATTCTTTAAGGCCCCTATTACTTAGGGGCCTTTGGAATCATACTAAAATTACCTCACATTTATGGTGTCCCTAAAATAAACAGCAGTGCAGTACAGGGCAAGATGGTTCAAGACAGCATTCCAATCTATACAGGAAAACGTATGGTTATGGAATAAATTAAACGATTGCCGAAATTTCCATCGGTGCAAAAGTCGAGTAATGTGTTTATGCCGTAATCCCCCTGCTCTACTGCCTTAAAGCCTCACGGGGCGTCTTTACCTTGGATGGACCCTCCCTCATCTTCTTCATCTGGTCCTTGTACTTGACCAGCTCCGCGTCTAGCCGGGCGATCTTCTTGTCGATCGACTCCGCCCTGGAGTCCACCTGACATGGGTGCCACATAGAGGGGCCGGCTCACGGATCCAGGAAAGAAGTAAATGCCATTCTGTATACCCCAGGAAATCCAGTTCCCAAAATCTAACATGCATTTTTGATTATTGCTGAAATGCGGTGTATAAAGACATTACGTTAAACAGCGACCCTATTAATCCCATCGAAACGTACCGGTGCAAAATACGGGATTCTCAAAAACCCACCGTATTTATTTGTAATCCGTAAACAAAATTCATATGGTGGACAATATCTTTTCATCTGTTTTGTTTTGCTTACCCGATTAGTGTTAAATGGGCTTTTAATCGTACTTACGTTTCCTATACAGTCGGTGAGGTTTGGCGGAGGCCCTTTCCCCTTTCCCCGACCGAAAATACGATTCATCTTTGATGATGCTTAACTATCTGCCTTGGGCGAGAAAATAACAGTAATACAGTAACTGTTCACGGCGGACACAGGAATGAAAACGCTGCAAAACACCCGGAAGAAGCTTGTAGGTGACGAGTGATGACGGGGGACGACGGCGGTCACGTGGCCAGAGTTCCGGAACTCACTACTGCCCCATCCGGTCAAGGAAGGAAAGGATCGTGCGCGCAATATTTTGTCCATCCATCTGTCTGTCCGCTCGTTGACCATACATCCATCGATCGATCCATCGATCAATTTACTTCTCCTAGCCAGAGTTATGGAAGACATGAAGCTTATCCCAAGCAGCACGAGGAACAAGGCTGGGGTTGCACCCTGGATGAACTGATAACATCTAATAAACATTATAATTGAGGTCCTCCAGTTTTCTCCTGCAGTCCAAAGACATACAGTCACATGGATTAGCGTCCCTAAATTCCCCATGGTGTATGCCTGTGTGTGACTGTGTGCCCTGCAATGAATTGGGTGTTTCTCTGCAGTGCTACCAGAAACTTCTTTTGAAGGTATCTATTAGGATTCTATTACAATATCACTTCTGGTATTTTTTTAGGTGGGATTTAAACCCCTAGCCCTGGAGTTGGGAGTCAACAGTCTGACCCATCAATCCTCAGATTAAAGTTGAATCAAAACAACAGCTGATTAAAAAAAAATTTTTTTTTGGTTTGTTTTCTGCAGGGAAAGTGTCGATTTTCATTACACGCAACCTTCTATAAATGCAGATGACGGAATAAATCAAAAGAAGAGAGCTTTTCGTGGAATGAATGCATTAGCTAATAACAACAGTTTCATGCAAAGCATTTCATTTCATCTTCTGCCTCTCCTGTGAAATATGCACAAAGGACAGCCTTGCAACAAAATATAGCTTATAGGAAATAGTTTTGCGGTAACAATATTATTTTTTTTCCCCAAAGACTATAATCTATTTTGATTTTTAATGCAATATAATGGCTTCTCTGGATCCTGCTGGTTGGATAGTAGTTTTCTGTTTTAATGTCGTGAATCAGTTGTTACATTATTGCTGTTTTAACAAAGAAAGCCTGGGTAATTTTATTTTGATTTGCTACTTAAAGGAACGTTCATTTCCTTCAATTGTTCGCGGACACACCTGATTTTCAGCGTTGTCTATTTCATATTAACGTATAATTCTGTCCGCAATGTTTAGCCTGTCGTTTGATGCAGTGTTCAGTCAGGATGCTGCCTGATTTCCCATGAATCTTTGAATACAGTCTTGTCTCTTTTTTTTTTCTTCTCTCATCTTCCTCTAATCTAGCTTTCTGCATCCACCCACACTCTGCGGCATTGGTGCTTAAGCCTCGGACCTGCTGGACCAAAGTCTGTATGAGGATTCAAGCTCTTCAAAGCTTGGAATACAGTCCTGGCAGGGTGGGAGAAAACTTATTAGAATCACTCTGAGACTGTACAATGAATCACCCTTGGTTGTGGTGGGGGGTGGGAACAACCAACTGTCTGAACGGACCTTAACAACTTAGGCACATTGACAGAACATTCAATAATTCACTGTGTAATACTCACTGTACATCCCAATGTTCAATACTAATTTGTTACTACAGAATTCTGCACAATACTTTCCCTGACATTATGCTATGGTAAACCTGCAATAATGAAGTATCTGCAGTGTAGCTTTTTTGGATAGTACTGTTGCCTGACATTTCCAGAGGTGCTCAGAGCATGTGAAGATGGCATGTCCCACGGTTGGCTTAACTGGCATATCTTAATTTCCCCTATTGCCTCATTATATGGATGTGCCCTGTGATAGGCTGGCACCCCATCCTAGACAAACCCAGCCTTGTACCCTTTGCTTCCTGGGATACGCTGCCGGTCTCCATGACCCTGACCTGGGTAAGGGGTTGGGAGATGGATGGATGGATGTCGCATTTCTGTAGTTTGGCGGTATGAATCCTGTCCCTGCTGTCTGTGTGTGGAGCTCTGGCTTCCTCCCTCCTGCAAACACCAGTCAGATGAATGGCATCTCCTTATCATGTGTGTGCCCTGTAATGGACGGCTATCACTACTTGTTTTCTTGTACAGATAGTTTACTTAAACATAGAGCCACTTAATTTAGCTTAGTTTAGTTAGATATTATTTATTTGCAATTTCTTGATTTCTTGTTTCTTTCTTTTACTAATGCACCATGGAAGGGTCTGTGTGAAACGGCATTTCAATATAAT
>JABFEB020000090.1:112091-129765 GCA_019775895.2 Stomatorhinus ivindoensis | reverse complement strand
GGCCGTCGCAGTCAGTGCCGGATGGTGGCTTCTGGGTAATTTGGACGCACGATGCAGCAATCAGACTGGCCGTAATGAGGCCAGTGTCCAGGGAAAACAGCTCACAGCAAAATCGTCTTTGATTATTGTGGGGAAATGAATTGACATCTCTGGGTTCATTAGGCCTTATTGGTCACGTGGTACGCATTACATCTGCCGATGTGTTGTTTGTTCTGGGTTACTTAACCCGTAAAGCAGTTTTTGTCTTCTATCTATCTCAGTGCCTTCAGGCAGGCAGAACAACCTCTCCTGTTATGCTCAGACTGCCAAAATACAGATATGCAATCATCCCGGCTGGATCGGCAGAGCAGGATAGCAGAGAAATGCTTGTCGTCCCTATAAGGCAGTGTTTCCTAATCCGGGCCTCAGGGACCCACAGACAGTCCGTGTTGTTGCTCTGTTCCAGCCCCCCGGCAGGGAGCAGAAATGTGGAGGGATGTGGACTGTCTTTCAGGGAGCTTGGAGGGAACGAAAACGTGGACTGTCTGTTTGTCCCCTAGGACCGGGTTGGGAAGCACTGCTATAGGCAGATAAGGGAAATGTTGTTTTGTGCTGCTAAGATGATAAGGTTCCATAGCTCCTCCTGGATTTTCCATAAAAAGCCAGGGCCTTCATTATGCAGAACTGAGTCTGGCAGCATTTTTATCTTCAGTTGGTGTTAATAAGATGATGGACCTCAAAACAAGGGGACTTGTGGTGACCACAGGAGACTTCAGGTTGCATTACTGTGAATTGAATCTTGCGATAGCAAAAACGATTGTTTGTGCTTGGGGTAGTAACTTGCTGGTCAGGGATTCAAACCAGCAACTTTTCAATTACAAGTGCCCTTCCCTAACCCCAGGCTACCACTGCTCCCCCCCCCCCCCCCCATTACATGCTCATGGATATAAGACCCATCCATTCACTCGCCCACCCATCTTCAATCCACAAGATTGCAATGAGTCTGATATCTATCCCAGGAAAGACAGGATGTGAATCTGAGATGCCGGCCCCTTGCAGGAAATGCACTCACACCCAAATTCACGCACTTTAGATACCAGCTGGTAGAAAAAGACAATTGGACGACATTCTTAGATGTTGCTATGGTATCTGCCATAGCAGAGAAGATCAATCCTGCTTCAAGGCAAAGCTTCAGAACATTTCACACTTGCGTGAGGTTTAACCATGTGTGCCAGAAGCCCAAATCGCACAGCTTCAATCCCCAAGCTCAGACCAACCACATCACACACTGACACAATTCAGAATCAAAAGACAGACCCTGGGAATGCCGGAAACTCTTGGCCAACAGTGACATCATGATCCACAATTACCCCCTTGGGTGATGTTGTCCTAACATGTAACGCTGCTGTTTGTTTTTCCCTCAAGATTACAAGGAAAGTTTCTGCTCTGAAGGCCTTGTGGCGTGCAGAGATCTGAAAAAAGCCCCTGAATGTGATGGATGCCCTCAGGGGGGTAAATGTTTCATGAGATGCTAAAGCCAAGATCAACTGCATCACCACCTGGCCATGAAGGGCTGTGGATCTGCATTCAGGAATCGACAACTGGCAGCAAGTACAATACATGCACATACATTTAACCAGAAATGGACTTGATGCGGAATAGATGTGAAAAATGTATTTCGTAAGATATTTACATAAATATTCATATATTTCACAAGATATGGGTCTAATGTTAGTCCTGCAGGAGAAGAGATATAAGAAAAACAAAATGCTTTAAATATACTGCTTTATTCATATCGCATCGCACACGTGCAGATCATGTGAGGCAGTGTCAGTAACTCATGCAGGAAACTCTACAATCACTGAAATCCCTCCTCATTGCTCAACCCATAAAAGCACAATTACTTTTTTAATGCTAATGTAAATTTGAAGCATGCAATACCCTGCATTTGTGAAACAATTTGATTTACAACATACTCCATCAACACGCAGAATTATTAGACATTATATTCAACCTACAACAGTTCAAGAGCACTCAGTTTTTCAGAATGAAGTCAACAAATATGGTAGTAAGCCGCATCTTAAATCAAGCAGCGCGGGTCGATGAAGTGACTCCAAATATAAAGTTATAACAGGTCAGTAATCGATACATGTGATTGCTGTATATAAACGGATTGTAACAGGCAGGAAAATACAATGAACAATTATGCAGAAAATCACATCTATCAAGCTATGGACTGTAAGCGAAGCAATAATATCAGAAATCATATAAGAGAATTATGGATTGCCAAATTATAACTATCGTAATAATACGCCCATTTAAAATTGACAGATTGTTTGCTCGTGTCTGAAGAGAAGGATCTAGAAGAATACAGTCATTGCTTGGTATCTGGCCAGCTAACCAGTTAGTACTGGTCATTATCTGTCTATAAGTGATAGGTTAATATGTTTTCACTACCCAGCATAGACCCAACGGAATGGGAAGTGATCAACAGTTCAACTTTGTGAAGGACCTCTGAGTGTTGCTCTTGTGATCACGCTTCGCCTGGACACCTGTTGCATCTCATACCTTCTGGCCTGCAGTGCAGATCTTAAGAGCACAAATGATTTACCATGCAACAGGGCAAAGAATGAATGAACACATCCCTTATTCTCAGAAACTTTCCTCAAAAACGAAAAGAAACACGTTTAACGCATCCTCACCCATAGAAATCGCTTACCCGGTTAACGGGAAATGGTATCAGAACTTTAGCCAACGTTTTGCGAACGTCTTCTCAAAGCCGGCAGAGAAGGCTTTTTAATGTCTGCCTTTTACATTTTAAGAAAGGCTGTCAGCGTCAGTTTTCTCAAATGATAATATATGCGAATCAACAATTGTAATCCCCACACAATAATGTCACTTCTGCACTCTAAAAGAATCATTTCTCAATGCGTCACACAAATTTCCAAATGTTTTACGTCATATACGCAAATGGTTTTGTACAAAAGTCATCATTTAGCACAATTTTCAGGTGCTTTAGTCTTGTCGGTCAAAATAAATGATTTAGTTTCCCAATGTAATAATTTTACACCCATGCAGATATATATGTATGTGATCGTCGTATCAGCCACCACAGCTGTTAAAATGATTAAAAAATATTCGGTAAATTGCAGCGATAAGACATAATTGTGTTTCAGTACACAGCCGTGTTCTCACATTGCCATTTTGCCGTTTTTGTGTGGTGTGACTTTTTCGTTGCTGTTGTACTGTGTCTGAAGATCTGAAGACGTTACATGTCCATCAGTGCTTTTTCTTGCCAGTGACCGTTACATACTGTAATGTGGAGCCTTGCAATGGTGAAACTAGTGTCAATGACATGAATAAGTAACAGTTAAACAGCTAATGAAAAATGATCAGTCAGTGACAATGAGAAAGTGGGAACTGACTATCATTCAGCATTGTGGAGCTCTGGCACATACTCACACTGACACGCTGACAGTAGCCTATATCTAAGCACTTTGATGCTCAGGGTTAAAACAATGCTGATTGTAGTTTTCATTTGAGTGGCACTGACTAATTCATTGGTCTAATTATTAGCTGTTGAGAACAGATTTTTAATTGTTTTTGTGAGTTACAGGCTTTTACAGCTAAACAATAGTGTTGTGCTTACATATGGACTGTTTGGAGAAATGCTTTTATAGTCTAGAGAATGTTAAGTATGTTTCATGAAATATATCAAAGAAATCGAAACAACGGTAACAGTAACGTTTGCGGCTCACTGTTATTTCGGCAAAAACGAGAAACAAAGTATAAACTGATAAGCAAAAGCCGAGGGAAAACATCGCTTCAAGTTGCTTCAACGCACTTGCCGTTCAACACTATTATGCGGAGACTCAAAAAACAATAAAAGCAGCAAGGAGCTTTACTGCAGGGACAAGATTGTTCAGCATAAACAACTAAGCACGGGAACGTTGTAGGAACTTAACCCGTGGTCAGCCTTCGATCGTGCAAATAACGATCCCGTTTCCTATACACACCAACCACTGGGTGGCCCTAACACACTGGAAAATGAGATTTATATTCAAACTCTTAAAAGACATACTGATTCTTCTTATTCTTTTACACAGATGTTTGGATCGAGAGTAAATCCGAAATGCGACGGTAAGATATTTACAGTTAATATATGAGATTTTAGACCCGACCCAGCTTTGCACTGCAAAATTATATTGTAATAAACAGCTTACCTGATGATGCCATACATGACAAGGCAGTTACCCACCAAGCCGACCACGAACACCACGGAGTAAACTGCCGTGATAAGAGGTATGATCGGCGGCATGGACTCAGTCTCCCAGGGACCTGGGGTCGTCAAATTGTCCGTGTCAGAATAAACAGGCAGCCATGTGGAGTTAATGAAACAGTCTTCCGACATCACGGACAGGCACTTGTCTTCCTTGAATATTTCCACCAAATTGCTGTCCATTATTCCTTGACTTCTTTGGAAAACTGCGTACAAAATAGGCAGAAATGCATCAGTCCTACTGTTTTCTGGGGGGGAAAAGTTAGCGGCGCAATTACACCATTATGTAATTGATCCTCTGTGTTAGTCATTAATAAAGATTGCGCGGCACATAAAAGGAAGTTTAACTACCGCATGCACTAAAGGAAATGTAGGCAAATGCACAAAAATACCTGAGTATTTAGTATCTCACCCTGCTTCACTTCTCCGTCTTCCCTTTCAGTTGTGAAAGCAACACTTGGAGAAATAGCCAATTTATATAATGGTCTTTTACTCGAGGGGGGATAAACGCGCACGGGAAGGCGTCGCAAACTTTGACGATGGACTCCGGGCTGAGAGGCTGGTGAGCGCAGTGCGCGAGCTGCCGGATTGAGCGCACGGGACCGGGGTGTGCTCCGCGCGCACACACCCCCTAGCCAGCGCAGGCAAAAAAAAATGACATCAGAGACGTGACAATAAGATCTTAGGCATTTATACGAGGCCCGGGACGGGTGCTGCATCCATATATTGCCATTAATATGACATGCAGTCGAAGAGAATATGGATTTCAAATAAAACGGTGCGGTGCATGCAATGCGGGTAGGATGCAGTACGGTACATATCTCTGACAATTTTAGGAGAGTTAGGTAAATAAAAGATCAATATAAAAAACGATATCCGCAAGCAATAATTGTCGCTAAACGCAAGACAGTAATTCCCAATCAACTAATTACAGTTAGGCCTAATTAATAAAATACACGGTTTTCTTTTAATGGAGGCTTGAAGAGGAGTAGCCTAAATGTCGAGGTGGTATTACTTCATAATGATTTGCAGAAGGGTGAACAAAATTTCTGACTGTCTGTTAGAATTTATGTTGCCTGTCTAGCAGTTTCAGGCAGTTTAAGTTTACATCATTCATTCTCTGAGATTAATGGACAATATACTGAATTCCAGCAGGGGGGTCAAACGTAATCAATGGCTGCTCACATAATAAAAAAAATGTAGAAGGTTATTAATTGCATGCTATAGGGGAGATTCCTGCTTGTTGTATGGAACTGTGCAAGGCTGTAAATTAGGAATTAGGAATCACCTAGGAATAGACCCCAGTCTTGAAAGCCAGTTAAGCAGTATGATGTATGACAGGACGTTTGTGGTATCATGGCATTGTTTTCTCTTCCATTAAGTTTTACACCTTAGAAGCTATTAATGCTGCATTCAAGTCTGACAAAATATTCCTCTCCATTGGGTTTTTGGTGAAGAATGACCCCCCCCCAGTCCAATGTAAAAGGGAAACATTTTGCACATTATAACATTATAAACATAGGTGGTCTTACACTGATCAGCGATGACATTAAAACCACAAGTATAATATTCTATAGCCTCCCCCTCTTGCTGCCAAAACACCCCTGACCCATCAAAGCTTCGACTTCAGATGATTTCTGAAGGTGTCCTGTGGTATCTGGCACCAAGACATTAGCAGCAGATCCCTTAAGTCCTGTAAGTTACGAGATGGGGTCTCCATGGATCAAACTTGTTTGTCCAGCAGATCCCACAGATGCTCGATCAGATCAGAGATCTGGGGAATTTGGAGGCCAAGTCAACACATTGAACGCTTTTTCATGTCCCTCAAACTGTTCCAGAGCAATTTTTGCAGTGTGGCGGGTCGCGTTACTCTGCTGAAAGAGGCCACTGCCATCGTGGAGTACTGTTGCCATGAAGGGGTGAACTTGGTCTGTAAAAATGTTTAGGTAGGTGGTGTGTGTCAAATTAACATCCGTATGAATGTCAAGGTTTCCTAGCAGAACTTTACCCAGGGCATCACACTGCCTCTGCTGGCTTGCCATGTCTTCCCCAGGAAAACAAAAGTGGAAGCATGTATGAGCAACGGACACTCTGCCATGAAGTGTCAGACCATGTAAAGTAACAGAGCGGGTCGCCGGGTGCTGAGGCGCATTGTGCGTAAAAGTCACCAACACTCTGTTGACTCAATAATTACAGAGTTCCAGACTTCCTCTGGCATTAACCCCAGAACAAAAAACTGTGCACCGGAAGCTTTGTGGAATCGGCTTCCACAGCTGAGCAACTGCACGCAAGTCTCACATTAGCAAACACAGTGCCGTTGGATGGAGCGGTGTAAAGCACGCTGCAACTGGACTCTGGAGCAGTGGAAATGTGTTCTGTGGAGTGACTAATTGCACTTCTCTGTCTTGCAGTCTGACGGACGAGTTTGGCAGATGCCAGGAGAACGTTACCCGCCTGACTGCACTGTGCCAACTGTAAAGTTTGGTGGAGGAGGGATAATGGTTTGCGGTTGTTTTTCAGGCGTTGGGCTGGGCACCTTAGTTCCAGTAAAGGTAACTCTTAATGGACAATTATACGCTTCCATCTTTGTCCGCAAAGCATCGTCCATAAAGGCGTGGTCCAACATCAGTGCCTGACCACACAAATGCTCTTCTGATTGAATGGGCAAAAATTTCCACAGACTCACTGTATAATCTTGTGGAAAACCTTCCACACATACACACACACATGCACGCATACACACAGACATGCATACACACACGCACGCATGCATGCATGCACACACCAGGTTTGTAATGACATCTTTGTGGGGACTATCCATTCATTTCTATGGGGAAATGTCTCATCCCAATATGACGACCATAACCCCTAACCCAGCCCTGACCTTAACCATAAGTAACTAAACAAAATACAGGACTTTTGGCGTTTTTACTTTTTTGATTGCATTCACAGATCCTTGTGAGGACAAGAAAAATGGTTCCTACAACGTCAGTATGACAGGTTTTTATCACACTGTGGGGACCAACCATATAATTGATAATCTGCTTTTGATTCCTGAGTTGATTTGTAATGCAGCATATGATTAATCACTGTTATTCTCATCTGTGCCTCTGCTAATTTGCCTCAAGTCAGCTGTCAGCACGTGTCGCTTAAATCTTTGTTAAGAGCAATAATACGGCTTTCGGTGTTAGGGAGAGAAGTGCATGAAAAATGAATTGAATTAAAAATCAGGGATTTCAACCTGTCGTTTATCCCCCTATAGCCTTTGAACTTTAAGACTGAGTCAAATTTTCTCATCCATCATAAGTTAGAGTAGATGGTAGCTTGCCAGTCAAATATACACACTTCAAGATGTTGTCTTAGCAAATCCATTTATTTAAAAAGTTAATAACATGCAACACTTGCTGCAGGGGTGCCCAACTCCAGTCCTGGAGGGCCAGAGCCCTGCACATTTTTGTGTTTCCCCTCATTTAACACACCTGATTCAACTCCTTGTGCTAATTACCACACAGCTCTTGATTTGAATCATTTGTGGTGGATCAGGGAAAGAATTAAGCTACACAGGGCTCCGGCCCCCCAGGACTGGAGTTTGACACCCCTGAATATTTCTCAGTGTTTCAGCAACCTACAGCACAAACAGAATGACCTAGCATTAATCAAAGAGGAATCAGTTTTATGAACTGAATATGCAGTATGTTGAATTTATTGAATAAATGTTTTTTTTTTTTAAATGTGCAAGTGACTCGATTATGTGTTACGTGTAACGAGTTCACAATTTTTGTAAAGTAAAACTTGAGTCAGAAGCTTATTTCAAGCTCAGCGTGTTTTCATGCATTAAGCACATAGGAAGAGAAAAGAGGACATGGCCTGACCGGCTTACAATCCAGAGGTGGAATTTGAGCGCTTGAGCACAGCAGATTGCTGGAGTACTGGAAGTAGGGGTTGGTGGATTAACTGGTCAAGCGGTTTTCTGTCAAAGTAGTCTGCTAGATGCTGGACTCCGCTGTTTTTAATTACATCCACTTGTAGGTAGGTGTTAGACTTCTCAGTACTTGATCGCATTGATTGGAGGTGTGTGGTACACTTTAACCCTAAGGCAAGCTGAAAGTAAAACAGGTATAGAACCGGAGAGGTACAGTATGTCCCCTAACAGACTGACAAACATGCGGAGTGAATCTGCATTCAGTATATTTTAGGGCTGGGCAATTAATCGAGTTTTAATTTCAGGTAAGATTTTGGCTTCGGGTGATTATCAAAACAAAATATTCGAGATTTAAATGATTATTGTGTCTCGTTTAGTCTTGCAATGATGCTGCAGCTTTGGTTTGTTACAAATCCAATGCTCCCCTTTCCAGCACCTTTTTAATCCTCATTTAAATTAAATTTAACTTCCAGGTTCAAGTAAATCTACTGTTAAAAAGTTAGTTATCGAGTTAATACTGATCTCAATTTTGACCAAAATAATCGTGATTATGATTTTTTCCATAATCCCATAATCGAACAGCCCTAGTATATATACAGTGGAGGTGTTTACCACTAATCAAACAATGTATTTCTCTGGGGGTCTGTAAGTTTGGGGCCCCCTGTTGTCCACAAACAGTCACTACACTGGTGGGGGGGGGGACATGCCTTTTTGAGCAGTGTCCCAGAAGCAACAAACCCAGCTACTATGGTTTTCAAGTATTTCTAGAAGGTTCCAGAACAAATGAAATCCACCAGCAGTATACAGTTGCTCTTGTGTGTTTTGATTGTACAAATTGCTGAAATATAGTTGGTAATGTGACAGCAAGTAACTAAATTGGAATGCTGAGGTAATGTGACAGCAAGCTCGTTCATCCCTGAAGAGATCACTGGGGGATTTTCTGCGTCGGCTGCCGGGACCGAGCGCCATTAACATTCATTTCGTTTCTCAGACAAAAAACAGACACAATTTCTGGACCGGCGCAGGTGAAGCATGTTTCACGAAATGACAGCGGCACTTATCAGTAGATTCACAAAGGAAATTACTTACTGCACCCAGTTCAATAAAAGGTTCCTATGTGCAGGCAGCTGTGAGAGCTATAGTACCTATGCTGCATAATCATGCCTCTCTGCTAGCGAGTGGAAGGTTGCCACTTCAAATTCCATTTTACTTATTTAGCAGATGCTTTTAAGTGACAGGGAACGCAGGGTGAGACCTGGAGTCCCTCGAGCGACTGGGGTTAGGAGCCTGCTCAGGTAGCCAATGACGACGCTGCTGACTCTGGAATGCAGACCTACTGTAAGACTTTCCAATTACAGGCAAAATCCTGACCAACTGAGCCACACACTGTCCCGTCATACCAAACCGCTGCCATTCCTGCAGAATACTCGTATCTCAGTCCCTTGAACAAGGCCCTTAACTCCCCCCCCCCCCCACCCCCACAGTAGTCCATCCAGCTTCATTCTCACCTCTGTGTATGTGTGTAAAATCTAAAGCATTCAAATGCACTTCAAGGGTAAATGAAGCTTAGTTTCTAGACATTCTACATAATGTGTTCTGCATTTGGTTGGGCCTTGAGGTTATTGAGGTTACTCATATTGTGTGTGCGCCTCACATTGCGTGTTCCATAGCAGAAACGCCCCCTACGGCCTCATTAAATGCTGGTACCATATTGCATTGTATGGTCCCTCCCACATTAATGACATCCAATTATCATTCCTAAACATTGCCTAAATTCATTGCCAGTTTTACTAAAACCAAGCATTTACACATCCCAGTTTAGCGTGTCGCCTTGGATAATTGCTCCGGACTCATTATCGATTAAAAACATAAACATCCGAGGTCAAAGTGCATTGTAAGTGTGTCCATTAGCACCTAGATGTTGATTGGCCAATCAGGGTTGACGAAAGAGAAGACGTTCAAATTGTCTCTTCCCATGAAGAAAAACAGCCAGCCTAATGTTACACATGGTATAATTAAATATAGCAATGATCTAGATCAGCCCTTCCCTTTGAGATTCATCAGCTGAATTCAGATGATTGTAATAATTCAAGGTGTCTGGGAAATTTTATATAACTGGGCAAGACTGATAAGATTCTGAGTTTTTTTGATGCCAGATAGTCATAGCATTTTATTACTAGTTAGGTTTGGACCAGCTAGGGCTACCTTGTTGAATTTATACATCGAACCATTTCCTGTCCAGATGGTAACCAGCAGATGGATAAATTAAACCACAGTAAGTTCCCCTTAACTAAAAAATAAGAAAAATAAGAGAATAAAATAATTATATAGGAAATGTAAATATATGTATTTCATATTTCTAGTCAATCTGTATCACAATTTAAAAAGTCAATTTAAAATTAAAATAATTCCGCAATTCTGTGGTATTTTCATGTTTCAAACATTGTTTTATATATTCATTCTTTTCTGTGCACAGAGATAAAATGAATGCCAAAGAACTGGGACAGCAATCAGAAACCCTTGTTTGAAATGTTCTTATATCTGCTGCTCTGCTCAGTGTGCAGACAACAGGGATGGGTCTCAAGAGCATAAAACAATAAACGGAATAATAACTTTAATGATTTTTAGGAAATTGTTTACTTCGGTTTGTCCTCTAACATTGTAAACCCACAGACAGATGGTCTGATTCATGCTGTGCTTTGAGAAACCAATATGGTGACAACAGCAGACATATTACCTGATATACCTAATTTAAAGTGATTTGAACTGCATCTTATTCATGTTCTAAAGCATCTTGTGAATAAAATTAATTGATGACAGTCTGTCTCCTAAGACAACGGACTGAAAGCCTAGACTTCTGAACATTTTATTATAATATTTTGGAAATCATATATTGTGTAGGTTAGGGGTCAGATGTAAAGCATTCGTGATTTTGTGTGACAGGCAGTTGCCTGGGGGATTATTTTTTTGTCCTCAATCACATGCTTTACTATCCCAGATCTGATTGGCTGGAATCCAAACATTTGTTGTCCTGTCATGAAGAGCATGTGACTATAGCTGTAGCCAAGGAAACTTCTCTAGATGATACAAGCAGCAAGGGAAGCGGATTGCAGTATCGGCTTTTGTTCCCTGTCAGAATGGCCAGATCCCCCCGGATTCTGTTGGTCGTGGTTTGTGCAGCACAGCCAGTGGGCATAATCTTTGTGGTTGGCCTTCATCCTCTATGGAATCTGGAATTTCTCATCTAACAGTGTACATTAGGCAACCAACAAGTGGGGTTCAGTTTATGGAACGGAAGTTTAATTCTATAAAATATAACAGTGGATTAATTAACTGAGCTTAAATCTAAAGTAATATGAGATAGACCGTGCTGGGGACACCTGAAGACCCAGAGCCTTGTGGATTAGTGCTCCGTGCCTGTGAAGAGAAGGTTGCTTGTTTGAATCCCTTAACCACTAAAATTGCTCCAGGGGCACTGAATAAATGGACAACCCCAAGCTTAGACACCAAGCCTCACTCTCACTCATATATATGTGTGTAATAGGCGATCAAAAAGAATTATTCACAGGTTAAGTTGCGTTCAAAGACAATAAAAGTGTTCTATTCAGAGGACAGAACATTGTGGGGGAATGCTACAGTATCTATATGGTTACCCAGACAATAGCACCTAAATAATATTAATACAAAAGATGCCCATGACACTGCCCCCGACTGTCCAATGATATGAGCAACATTATTTCAATACCCCGAAGAAACGCGAAACGAATAATGTCTCTGTTGCTTGCAACTGCACAGAAGGCGCTGGCAGTGGGAGTATCAGTGAGGGCTCACTATTTCATAGCTGTAGTTCTGCTTGCATTGTTCGGAAACAATTTCTCTCGATTGCTTTGGAGTATTTCTCAAATGACAATTAACATTTGCAAAACAACAAGTACAATCCCCTCACCATAATGTCACTAATGCACAGCACAACATCATTTCTCATTGCTCCACACAAATTCCCAAATGTTTTGGTACAGATATGCAAATGGTTTTGTACTATTGTCATCATTTAGCACAATTTTCAGGTGCTTTAGTCTTCTTGGTCAAAATATATGATGTAGGTTTTCATTGTAATAATTTTACACTCAAAAAATATATATGCACGTGATCACTGTCACCATATGCAAAGCAGTTAACTAAGCTTTCAAAATGATTTAAAAATATGTTCCAAAAATGGCAGTAATTTGGTATTGTTGCATTTCTGGTGTCTCTGACATGAATAAGTAACAGTTAAACAGCTAATGAAAAATGATCAGTCAGCGACAATGAGAAAGTGGGAACTGACTATCATTCAGCATTGTGGAGCTCTGGTACATACTCACACTGACACGCTTACAGTATATCTAAGCACTTTGATGCTCAGGGTTAAAACAATGCTGATTGTACTTTTCATTTTAGTGGCACTGACTAATTCATTGGTGGAATTATTTGCTTTTGAGAACAGAGTTAATTGTTTTGGGTGAGTTACAGACTTTTGCAGCTAAACAATAGTATTGTGCTATATGTATGGACTGTTTGGAGAAATGCTCTTATAGTCTACAGAATGTTAAGTATGTTTCATGAAATGTGCCAAAGTAATGAGGAAAACTAAATGTTTTATGGGAAATATCATGAATGCAGTTTTAATGTCCATGCAATTAACTCATAAGCTGGCTGAGAAATTATCTGAAAAATAATGATGGAAATTGAAGCAGCAGTTTCTGTCATCTGTTCACTTATAATTAATTTCTAAACTAGCACAAGCTCAGCCTAGGACACGGCCAAAAAGCGATGGACATCATGTACAGTATAAGGACAGGTCAGGCGGACAGCTTCTGTGAAAAGCATTCCTGTGGATTGAAACCCGAGACCCACATAATCCCAGGGATGAATTAAACCTGTCAGCTGACCTCTGCTGCCTCCAAGCAAATCAATTAAAGAACTTCAGTTGAAGAACTTCAATAAGATTAACATGCGAGCTTTTGGTTTAATACCTCTGGGGAAATATGACGTCTATCAAGGTCACATCTCCTTCATTGGAGTTGGGATTTAATTCCTGCTTTGGGCTTCAAGATCCAGGTGTGGAAGTCTGGCGTCACCACAACCCCGTGCGATCCTTTCTGTCCTGTGCTTCTGGTGGCACTAGTTTGAGCCCAGAGATAGCAGCACATGTAAGCTGTATGATATCAAAGCTTTCTGACATATGTGAGTGCGTGTTGTGGGGGTTATTAATCTACGGGTCCCCTAGGAGGGCCTAAATGTGTTTCCTATGTTTGGCACAAAGCACATCGGCCAGAAACATCATAATCAGAACCATCAGAACCACCCTAGAATCATGCCCTACATCCATATTTATCATATTAACAGGCATACAAGTGTGCAGTAAAATGCCTTTTTCACCTGCTTCCTGGATTGTATTCAATAGAACAATATGTAATGCAAAGTCAAATAGTGAAAAAAGAGTTCTAACAATATAGAGATAAGATTAAAATAAAATTGTAAAACATGCCAATTAAAGTAAGAAGAATTGCATCAGTAAGCAGAGGTGTAGTGACAGGATAGGCAAGGCAGGCAGTTATCTGCGGCCCCAAGCTGGGAAGGGGGCCCCTGAGGGCCGTCAATTATGTAGCACATTGCAACGATAAATGTGCTTTATTCGTGTATTCTGTATTTCACAAAAGTGAAAATAAAGGACTTGTGTTAATTAAGTTATCTTTGTTGATATTATTAATTTAGATGGTGATAAATTCTGCCATGTTGGAGGATGGTGAGTTGGTGGGAGTTTTTATGTTTTCCCTTGTACCTAAAATCACCTCTAGCAGTAACTGTATTTGCATAACGCATTGATCAGGATAATGCTAAATGAATGCAAGGAATAGTGTACTGTTAGCTATTAGCAGTCCTCATTTAGTGCTTAAAATATGTCCTCATACAGTCATATTAACTTCAATACAGGAATACATTTCAACACAAAAATGGATGCTTGGTTTGTCCAAGAGTCTGCAAATCAAGCAAAAAAGATTATTTTGTTGACGTTTCCTTGCAGTGCATTTTGAAGCGATTCCTGATGCACGATATTTTAAAAACAACCCGCTGAACATGGTCGGAATACCGCATTGGTATTCCGATAGATGATTACTCTTCTAGTGACAGGGACCCCATGTCTTACCCTAAGCTGTTAGGTCTATTGATGTCCAATAATTGCATTGACTAGATTGATTTAAGGACTGACGGAAAAATTGGAATATGTTTGGGAGGTCCAGTGTGTCCTAGCAACGAAACAAGTAATGGCGTGGCATTGGGGTTGCGTCAATCGATTTAGGTAGGTATGCGCCTACCCAATATTTTGCAGAAATGTAACGTGTAAATTAATTATTCAGTCAACCAATAACACACCTACATTGGTATGTTATTGCGGTAAACTTGCAGGCAGGGTAACCTGGCCAGTGAGTGAGCTTCCTTCATCAGATCACATCACTTAATTCCCCTCCCCCATCCCTCACCGTTCCTGTCTTCTACGAGTTGTCACGTCGTGATATTTACGACTTACATCTCAGCCACAGTAAACGTGCTTAGCTATCTTCAGCTGTTTACAACTGCTAGCCAAGCAAATGGACTACTACAACTATAAGAAGGCAGCTGAATAGTTTCTGTATTGTTGCCCCAAACACATATGCTGCATTAACCTAAAACTGTCAAAATATATCACACATGCCTGCCTGTTAGCTGTGTAATCTATGTGCTAGCACAGACATACTGTGCTTGCATTATGTACTTTGCTTAATGTCAGCACAGATGGCAGACCAACTCAGTTTGTAGTTTTTCTTGTGCAAATTACACTGTCCTTCAGAATTTGCTAGAATTCCAATAAACCCGTTTTTCATGTCACGTATTTTGAACACAACTAGCAAACACTTTCTGGTTAGAGGTTAGGATCGGATGCAGATGAAATAGCTGACTGGAGATAAGTAGGGCTGTTATGTATAATAGTTACATAGTTTCAGGATCTCTAATATCTGTGTATGTGTTGTGTGTGTGATTCGAAATGGTTGACTCACGAATTTGGTTTGCAGAACGGCCCTGTGGTATCACATTGAGCTGGTTATTCCTGTAATGCAGATGAGATTGACCAAGAAAATTGAAAGGCTTCCTTTTGGAGACTGACTCAGTTCTCCATGATTCACCTCTTCGTTAGGGGGAATATCTGAAGAAAACCTGTGACTGACAGCTCTATCACCCGATTGTGGAAACTGCATCTCCTTCCTGCAAACAGCCAGAGCTGAACAGATAGGAGCTGTGACGGTGTAAAGAGCTTCTCATCCGAACAGCCCATAATGCCGTGCCGATCTGTGCTCATCAGGACAAGTGACCATGAACTACAGAGTATAATGGCAGTTTAAAAAAAAAATAATGGACAAAAGGACCAGGTACGAGTAAGTGGGTAGTTAAAGATTCTCAGAAATCATACCCTTCATATGCATAATATTGTCCACCTCATACAAAATAACAGAACATTGAGGCCCTAGATTGAAAGTCTCTCCAGTTTGATCAAATATACATGCTTCTGTAAATCTCCTACATATATCCCAAGAACGGTGGTGATGGTGTAGCTTGCTAAACTGGCAAGGAAAAGAAACTGGAAAAATATGAAGGGTGTGTAAACCAAAGGTAGCTGTAGTGGTCCAACACAGCCCATTTCCTTTTTACACATCACGCTCACAGAGAGATGTGACGCACAGGAATGCTGCAGGTTCTATAGTGATGTGTAACTGTTCCCTCGCTTAAAAATTAGATAATGTCTGTCAAACAGTGCCAGCTTAGCCATTTCAAAACCTCTCCTAAAATCACACTGGTATTTGGAGCAACCATCCAATATACAAATGTGTTTGTTGGTTTGACCATTAGAAAATTCAGATTGGCTAATCAATACCTCACCAAATTGTTTTGCTAAGAAAGTTAATTAACTGAGCTGGTGGTGAAATTTAACAAATACTTGAAATGGCTGGGGTGTCCCTAAGGAAATGTTTAGGAACCTCCAACAAGATATCATTGATGTTCTGCAGAACAGAAGAAAGCCTGTTTAGTTATATTGCATTATTGTTCATTTACATAGATCCCAGTGTTAAATAGGGTTGTTTTTCTGAGAAATTATACGCTTTTTCCCCAGATACAAACTTTTTCTTTGACCGCTTAAGGCTTGCGCAGTGCTGTATATATGGGTCATTCTCCGTTCTGAGGGGGATCGCAAGTTCTAGAGGCCGTGCAGCCTAAAAACACATACTTTCCTACAGGCGATGTATGTTTAAGTAACACATTTCCTTCGTGATTTGTTTAATTTTTTCTAATATATCATGATTCTGAGTTGCTATACATCTGTAAAATAACAACCAAATGTCAATATCTGAGAATCTAGAACACAGTAGGTTTGTGTCTATTAAACTGCATCCTTGGGTCAAGAGTCATCATAGGGGAAACATCTCAAGGAATGAGAAGGTGGGTCCATACTTACTAATTTAATTAAGTTATTAATTGTTTTTGTTTTTCAGGCAGCAATAACTTCTGCACATCACTGTTGTTATGTGCCATAAATGCAGGGTAATTTAATTTTTGTCAAAATAATCATACATATCTTTTTGTATTATTGATTCTAAATAGTTGCAGGTCACCTCATCCCCATGGGGCAACATATTCCGCTTTAATCGAAATGTCACAGGTGTTACATTCCTGGATGTTGTGGCATAACTGTGCCACTAGTGACCAATGATATGTTGATGAATGATCAACTCGACTCAACTTCAGCTTTCAACTTTATTTTGCAGCAAACCGACAAAAAACAAACATGAAAGAACATAAAAAATGAGACGAGGGAGAAAGACATCAGAGCAACAGAACAAAGGGCACTGAATACTACAACCGGAGGTGCAACAACGTCCCCCTACTGCCACCATACTGGGGCTCTCATGAACAGCAAAGAAATGCAATGATAGATAGATATTCTGACTGAAGTGTTACATTCATGGGTGTTGCAGCATATCTGTGACACTAGTGACCAATAATAAGTTGATGAATATCTTAGTTAATGTTTTGTCTGTTAATTTTGCCATTTTGCAAAAAATGAAAAAACAGACTGCTTGGTCTGTCAGTAGTGTTATATGGTGTGTCAGTGGTGATATATGGTGTGTCCGTGGTGTTATATGGTGTATCAGTGATGTTATATAGTGTGTCAGTGGTGTTACATGGTGTGTCCAGGGTGTTATATGGTCTGTCAGTGATGTTATATGGTCTGCCAGTGATGTTATATGGTCAGTCAGTGATGTTATATGGTGTGTCAGTGGTGTTATATGGTGTGTCAGTGATGTTATATGGTGTATCAGTGGTGTTATATGGTGTGTCAGTGATGTTATATGGTGTATCAGTGATGTTATATGGTCAGTCAGTGATGTTATATGGTGTGTCAGTGATGTTATATGGTC
>JABFEB020000090.1:101284-111991 GCA_019775895.2 Stomatorhinus ivindoensis | reverse complement strand
GTGAGATTTGGTATGATATCAGCTAAAGCCAGAACCCTAGAGAACATGACAGCACTTTCTGCCTTCATCTTCATACCCTTGATTACGTAACCAAGTAATCATTCTCAATAAATTCAAATCACTGAGACTGCATACCACCAAATGAGCTCCTTGTACAGTGATTCATTTCATGGTTCCCCAGGTATGGTTGTTCTTCATGTTCTGGTTGGAAATGACCCAGTGGAGGTTCAGGACGGTGACAGAGTAGCATCAGAGCTGCACTGGTTTCCATCTCCACCCTCTTGGTAGTGGTTGAAGTGATTTAATTCAAATAAACTCTCCAGAAGTCTCATATGAAAAACTCCTGGCTAAATTATGCGTTCTAACTCCAAATTAGAACAATGCATGGATCCGTCCATCGATCCTTTCTTCTATGCCTGCTTGCCCTGTGCATAGTTGCTGGGTTCAGGAGCCTATCTTAGATGATATGGGTGCAAAGCAAAGAATGACCCAAGTCGGGGAGCCAGCCCATCACAGGGCACACTGACATGCCATTCACTCACAAATGCAGACAATTTGGCAACTCCCATTCACCGTAGCATGTTTTAGCATGTTCTTAAACCCCAAAATGTCATGGGGGATATAAATACAGTAGGTCAGTGGTACTTAGCTATTTTAGCCTCAGGATAAAATTCTTCCTTGATTATTAAGTCACAGCCCAATTTTTTAAACTCAAAGGGGGAGCCCATCCTCCAGGGGCCGGCAGGGAGAGTCACAATAGAGTATGTATAATCCCATTTTTGCTGGGATTTGTGCCTCGCTGAAGCAGCTCGTGCAATCCGCCGCTTCTACAGGACAATTGGAATACCCCGGCTGATTTAACCCCACCATCAGAGATCTCTGAGTCCAAATTCATAGCAATTATCAATGGGTGTTTAAGTATGTCTGTGATTATTACCACACAGTGACATCCATGACGCTCATAAGTGGCTTCACTCGTGTTGATTACCAATTATGACATAATCTTTGCCAGTTATGACACAATGGCATATGTTGCTTAGCAATGGGTTTTATGTATAATTGTAATTATTCTATATTGTGAACCAAGGGAAATATAAAAAGGCCTATGGCTTCTCCCTCAACAGGAGGTCATGACTGGGAGAAATGTGCCCTCTTCTTATTGATCTGGCTCTTCATTGCATATATCACATCCTCTCTTGATTGTAACCCCCCCCCCATCCCCAGGAGTGATTTTAAGCTATGACCCTTGGGGGTGTCAACGAAATAAAGGATGAAATTACTAAATGGATTGCACATTTGGATTGGATGGAATAATAATTCTTCAGGGGGATTGTGACAAAAAGTAGGGTGGTCTGGAATCACCTATGTCCCCCCCCGGATCAGTGACTCACATGCCATGGTCAGCTTGGCATCCTGTGATTTGATTTCCTTAGTGCTCAGTTATAAATAAATTTGCTGTAAGTGCGTTACCGTAATGGTGGCAGCGGGACATTGAACGTAGAATACGCCATATCAGGACGGGCGAGACCCATTAAACGAGAAGACGCCATGTGGTTTGGGTACTTTTGCATTCATCATGTGTCTGAGTTTCATTCTCGGCTCATATTAAGCACAATTACCCGTCCGGCTTCACTATGGGTCGCATATTGAGTGTGCGGGCATTAACGTTGCTTTATAAGCGATGAAATGAACATATGGTTGGTTTGCCACCGTGAGCTAGAATCAAGCGCTAGGAGAGAAGAACTCACCACAGAATGCTAAAACGCAGCAATTATGCAACTGAATCCCTTGTGGTGTTTATTCTTACACAGAGGTAGCTATTGGGCTGTAGGTTAAAAGCCCAGAAAAAAATGATAAATATAAACCGTATTAAGGAAAACGTTTCTGATTTTCTGTGAAGAGTACTCTATAAATTATTTCGTGACTAAGTTTCCAAACCTGAAAACTGTCAAGTTAGGATGCTGTGCCTGTGAGTGGAAGGTTGCTGGTTTAAGTTCCAGGGTCGACAGAGTGATTTCAATTGCTCAGTGGCTTCAGGGACTGACGGATATTGCTTTCTCGAAAGCAAAAAATAGGTGTACATTACTGCACATTGGCCTGCTCACTGGGGGCTTTGTGTGGGGATGCTGTAAACTACTTTGAGACAATGTAATGTTGTGAAAATGCACTATACAAATAAAATAGATTTGAATTGTAAACTTTGGATAAAAGTGTTAAATGTAAAATGCTGCCAGTGAACATTGTTACCATTGCTGATATTATTGTCATTTTGACTTATAAATATGTATGTAATACATGTAGTATGTTATATGGTCTAATATGTATGTCAGAGTCTTAAAGAATAGCTTTCATAACTAAGTGAAGGATCAGATTTATGACATTTCATGGACATAGTGAACAACATTATGTAGACCTCAACCAAACACAGTAAGGACATAATCCCTGAATGTACTTGTATTGGCAATGAAGACGTGGAATGAATCAAAATCCTTACTTAGAGGTTCGTGTGAAAAACAGAAAGGTGAATCTCACTGGGTAAGACACTGTTGCTTGGCTCTCCTCTTCAGACTGCGCTGAGATCCAATTACTCTTTCCTGTCAAAGGGTCACCTTCCATTCCTGGAAAGTGCATCACTATTGAGGAAGCTGAATGGGCAGCACAGTCGAGGAACGTATGTTAGTGTCGTAATGCTGAGTTAGTGTCCTCAGCATTAGAAATACTTTAATCTTTGGACGTTCATTTATCGACTCATGCATAATGGCTATTGTGTTTTTGGGAGATCAGGCCTCCATGAAATTCGACCATGACACATCCTTCTGCCACTTCAGATCACTGGAACTGATCACATTCAGTACCTGTTCCTTTTTTCAACCTTCCCCCAGCAATCTATGGGAATCTTTGCCGAGATCTGGGAAAGCATTCTGGTGACTTGGAGGGTAGGGCTGTATTTGCACACACCCAGATTTGTGGGTTGGATTCCTACATCTGAGTGAGGGCTTGTACATTCTCCTTATCTTCATGGGATTACTGATGCAGATTAGCTGCCCAGAGTGTGTGAAGATGAAGATGTGCACTGTGATGGCCAGACATCCTCTCCAGGTTGTCCCCCGACTCATTCCCTAAGCATTCCGGGATCTACTCCTGATTCAGTATGACCAGGCACTGGGTAAGTGGCCACACAAAACAGATGGATGTATTATGAAAAAAAACCCCAATAAATCTATTGTCATACAAGTCATAAAAATACAAGATGTCACATGATTGCAGCAATCCAAACAAAAATCTGTATTCAATCACAAAAGATTTAGTAGCCAACAGAAGAGTTGGAGTGTCACTTTCCGACCAGAGTACCCTTTCACGGTTCTTATACATGGTTAAGAGATGCTCTTCACCTTCAGATGGGGTCCAGCTCTTCTACTGATGAGAGGATTTGAATGAGGAGACTGGATTTCACCACAATGTGCCTGACTCATCATCAGGATTCTGAGAACATTGAGGCACACCCACTATCCATCTCTACTACCATTATTTCCTGCTACTGTGGCCATATTTCCTGTAAGAAATTAACCTGTTGCAGTTCTATAGGCTTATCATATTGAAAATCAAATCTATAGGCTTATTATATCAAATTTTATCTTCAGTTAACAATGGACTGAGGCAGATTCATTCCTCAACCATACATTCAGCATCCTACATGGGATTTGAACAAAAAAAGAAGACTTCTGACTTCTTGCTTGCCTTTTGTCCAAATGTTTTCAAATTCAAAAAGGTAAACTTTACATAAATTGTAAACAGCAGATTCTGAACAAAGTTAATATTTAGACAAAAAGATAATATATGTCAATAAATTGTTCAATTTCTACTAAAATGCTCATAGATTTCTCCATTTGTTTTTTCCTTTTCTGGCTTATGTTTTTTAATACATGCTTACAGAGTTGGATTTGTTTACTGATGCAACAGAAAGCTGCTTCTTCAAACTTAGAGCACTCGGTGAACCCACTCTGTTACTTTATGTGGTTTCCGTTGTTCCTAAATGCTTCCAGTTTACAATAATACCACTTACAGTTAACTATGGAATATCTAGCTGAAAAGAAATCCCAAGAGATTGCGTATTTAAAAGGTGGCATGCTATGACAGTTCTTCATAATGACCTATTCTTTCACAGATGTTTGTAAACTTGACAGCATAGCTAGGTTGCTTGATTTATACACCTTGACTATACACCTGTGGCAATAGATTTGAGTGAAACACCTGAATTCAATGATTATGTACCAAAACTTTTATTCTTCATATATCCCATCAGCCATTCATCCAACAGGCCCAGACCATTTTTACATGGGGGTTAGGGGTCTTGCCCAAGGGCCCAAGTATGAATTGGAGTCCTTTAAGGCACACAGAGGCTAAAGAAGGTGGCCTATAAAGGGGTGGGGTAAAAGAGGCATCAGCCCCAGCTGAAAGCTAATTGGTTCTCGAAGTGCCTCTGCCCTGTCACTCACCGATTCAAAACATATCATTGGCTAATGATAAGGTTGGCCCCTCTTATGTATCCCACCACAATGAATCATTTAATTATCCCTGTAGAGGCCACTGCTGAGCCACACACTACCCCCCATGTGGGATACACACAGTCATTGTTTATTATATGGAAAACCGGAGATAGCCATTTGGCCGTGGACAAGAGTTCGTACGGAAACTCCAGAGGGTGATGGGTAATGGATGAGCCACAGATGTTAGCTGGATTGGGTGTCTGAGTCGAGGTGTGTTTGCTTTGGCTGTGAGGAAAGAAAACTCATTCTTATGTAATGATTATGACCAGGAGGTGGAGGGAGCTGCAGTCCCCACATGTCCTCCTTCCACACTTAGATCCCCTCAACCTGCTCGCCCCCCAAGGGTAATAATTCAAAAGTATCAAAAAGAGGTCATTATTTTTACAGCAATTCACATTATCTGATGTTTCAGGAAAAAGTCAGCTGGGGGTGACGTGTGCCTCAGCGGGTTAGGACTCATTGCCTGTGTTCAGAAGGTCATTGGTTCAAATCCCTGGGTCAGCACAGTGATTTCACTGTCAGCACGATTCCCAATTGCTCAAGGGACAGTCAGACTCTGGTTTCTCAAAAAAAGACCATTTGAATTAAAGCACCTGCAAAAAAAAGTACTTTGTAACACTGAATCACTGAAAATGAACAAGAAAAAACATTTATGACTAGTGGAACAGGATGTGATGCAAACACAGGGGACATCCTATGTGACAAGCTGTATTTTAATATTCAGCGCTTCCCGCCATTTCGAATGTCCACTTTCCTATGGATCAGGACTCGGTGACGCACTCTCTGTACCCCTTGTCACATCGATGGTCTCTTCAGCCTGCCAAGTTCTCATGTGCATCACGCGTCGTGACTTTGGCCAGGTAGACGCTCTCGCCAACAGCCCTTAACATACACAATAAAACCCATTAGCTCTCCAAACGACCTTGAGCAGGGCGTCTACTCATTCTCTGTGTATAAAGCCGCTGAATCCTGCATGAGTACCAGGACTTCTGAGAAAAGCCAGATGTCTCTGCAGGGAAACTCTTCCTCGTCGATTAAGTACACTTACTTCCTGCTGTCTTGCTTGTTCGGTGTAACCACTCTCTGCTGGGAACTGACTGTAATCAGCATCATCGAGCCTCGCCCATTTTATCCCCACCTCATTTACCTCAGAAAGTGACACCTTTTCCCAGCTAAAATGCTTCTAAGTGGTCTTAGAGTGCAAAAAAAAAAACACCAATGGAATTTTTATGGTTTTCTGTTTTAATCGGTGGATTTTGGATATTGAAACAGACACTGATGTTTTTGAAATGCAGGGCTTGTTTAAATTCGTTTCGAAAAAGCATATGTCTTCAACCAAGATTTAACAATAATTATTGATTGCATTAACTTTAGGTTGCACATAACAGATACCCAAAAGCTTGTAATAGCGAATTACCCATCCATACATCCATCCATCCATTTTCCGCTGCTTATCTGGGATCGGGTCGCGGGGGCAGCAGTGTAAGCAGGGATGCCCAGACCTCTCTCTCACCAGCCACCTCCTCCAGCTCCACCAGAGGAATACCGAGGCGTTCCCAGGCCAGCCAAGAGATATAATCTTTCCAGCATGTCCTGGGTCTGCCCCAAGGCCTCCTCCCGGTTGGACATGCCTGAAACACCTCCCCAGGGAGCCGTCCTAGATAGATGCCCAAACCACCTCAACTGGCAGAACTTTCAGCCCTTCCCAAATGTCCAAGCTCCTCCCCCTCTCTCTAAGGCTGAGCCCAGCCACCTTGTGAAGGAAACTCATTTTGCCAGCTTGTATCCTCTATCTGTCTGTCAGTTACTAACCAGAGCTCATGACCAAAGGTGAGGGTAGGAACGTAGATCAACCGATAAATTGAGAGCTTTGCCTTCTGGCTCAGTTCTCTTTTAACCAAAACAGAACAGTACAACGTCCACATTATTGCCAATGCTGCACCAATCTGTCTGTCCATCTCCCGCTCCCTTTTCCCCTCACTTGTGAACAAGACCTTGAGATATTTAAACTCTTCTGCTGAAGGCAGTACCTCATCCCACAGTCAAGAACCATGGCCTTAGACTTGGAGGCGCTGATACTCATCCAAGCCACCTCACACCTATAGCTGCAAACCGCCCCAGTGGATATTGAAGGTCACAACCCAATGATACCAACAGGAGCACATCATCTGCAAAAAGTAAACACGTCCACTGACATTTCACATTGATGGCTTTTCGAACAGATGAAACAATACTTAAATAAATGATTAAATCTTATTACTATAAAGTAGTGCACAGATTATCTTGGGTTATATCAAAGGGAAATTTCACATTTACACTCTTTCACATTTCAGGAGTATGTTCTTCAGTAACAACGCTCCACATGAGTATAAGTCTCCCAGATGCAAGAACATCTTCTGGACCAAAGGTATATTTCAGTCCCTTCGGGGATTGAAAGTTTAGACTGTAGAGAAATCGAAAAAGAATCGCAAATGCACCGACAAGGTTGGCAAGCGCTTCAATCACGACTTGTCCTTCTAGCAATGCAGCTACATTCACTGGTGCTGCTCTGGCACTGACATGGTGCCTCATGACTTTTTATATCCTCATCTTAATGTTCCATTTCGAAGGATTCTGTGACCTAAAAAAATGGAATGCAGACAAATCAGAAAACCGAACAGGAATAATCTGAGTTATTACAGTATATGCGCATTGAGTGTGAAAAGTCATTACTGCGTCACACACTCCAGTTTCATAACAACATTAGCATGGCGATACAATTTGTGACACTTCAGAGTTACACCTTGAACAATGTTCTAAATCGCTGTTCTGATATCTAGTCTATGGGCTCCACTTACATAACTTCCGTACACAATACACCTGATCTTGGTCATTATGAAGCACTTCATGAAATGAAATGGGGAGGGAATATGTGAACTGATACAGGGAAGTGGGACCCCAAGATGGGCAAATCTACTGTAAAGTACCATATGTCTGTGTATCACGAAAGATTTTATATTTAAGTTTTGGATGAACCATATATTTCCTTATTTAAGGTAATACTTTAAGACATGCTCTATGGTTCATATCCTCCTAAATAGAGACAGTTCTTGCAGAGATTTTTCTCTCCTGGGCACAGCAATGTCTGTGGTCTAAAAGTTAAATACAAGTCTTAGTAGTAAAATGTGACATTTTCCTTATTTAAAGTCAGTCTCCCCAAGATCTGTCATTTTAGCATTTCATGGAAGTGGTGTTGTCTCTCGTCTTGCCTGAATAAACCCGGTTTCCTACCCGCATTCCTGACCTCTGCATTTACTTACCTGCCCGACACCATGGATCGCGACGGGTAGCATTGCAGCTTCATACTTCCAGGAATTCAGGTCCAATTCCTGCCCCTGACTCCATGTGTATAGAGTTTGCATGTTTTCCAATCAAGGTGTTCCCCCGCCTTATGTCCTGTGATGGACAGGCATCCCATCCATACAGACACAACTATTGACCTTTCAGCACAGTGTATTCAGACAGTCCGTTAGCCCTTGTGGCACTGTGTCTCTTGACAGTAAAAAAGACTAAGTTTGTATGTACTGTACACAGCTGGCATTCAATCTAAGTCGAGACTGCAGAGAATAAATGAATTTATAATGATTTTATAATTGACGAAATCAAGATTGTCCAAAACAGATGTGCAGGATGGTCAGTGAGCTGTGGCAACGTAGATGAAAATGCAACTAGCATCTTGTTTTCATTCAATTCATGTCATTAACTAAACCCAAAGAAGAGAAGTTAAGTCAAGTCAAGTTGAATAAAGTGAAGTGAAATCTAGTCAGGCTGAATAATGTAAGCTGCAGTGAAATCAAGTAAAATGAAGTAAACTGAATGGAAGGGAAGTGAAGTGACACAAGTTCAAATGAAATCAAGTCAATTCAAGTGATATCCAGTCAAGCTGAGTGAATTGAAATCAAGTCAAGTGAAATCAAGTCAAGCTGAGTCAGGTCTAATGAAATCAAATGAAGTAAGTCACGTAAAGTCAAATCAACTTATTATCTTACCAAGGGCACGGAATTATTATAAAAATGAGCAAAAAACACAAGATATTGCAAGATGGGGGCTGGGCATAAGTTGACATTTACACTGTCAATGATGGTAATAAATAATGTAGCAGCAGAGAACAATAAATACAGAAATTGGCAGATGAACAAGGATTCATTTTATGTGCTACGATGGTGATTATAACAAGTCAGAGCATCTGACACATGCAAATTTAAACCTAAAAGAGGCAAGAACTAACAAACGAACCAGAGGTCCTGGAACAAAGTTGCGAACAGCAGCAGATTCTTTGGCATGGAAAAATGTTCTCTGTTAACCAGGCCAACACTCTTAGTCCTGATCCGTGAATCACTGGCTCACAGACTGTAAACAGCTGCCCTTCTGGAAAACTCCACCATTCCTTACAAAATTTTAGGTGCTGGAATAGCAGCAGTTATTGTTTAAATTCTGGTTCTGCTCTATATCACGGTCTAAATCTATGGTCACAGTTGTCGTACAGACTTGTATTCTGGGAATGTGATTTAGCTCACAGTGACGCTAACAGTTATTATCATCTGTAACTTGCTCCTGGAAAGGTGATGACTGCTTCCAGTTACCCACATCTTCAAAATCTGGAATAGCACTTCAACTTCAGTTCACCCAAAATCAATTTATGTTTTCTACATGACCCATCCCCTCCCCCGAATGCCCCCTCCACCCTTGCAATCAAACTGTTCTCTGAAAGGATACGATTCGAGACAAGAGGTCAGATCAGACAGAAAGGCTGAACCAAAGAGAAAATTAAATTGAAAATGCAACCGACTAAGGGAGACAAGGAGAATTCCATGTCTTGACCCGTGCCTGCTGGAAACTGTTATACTTGATGTTGGTATCAATCATGGGGGAGGTCTGTGGCTCAGCAGGTCAGGATTCTGTGCCTGTGATTGCAAAGATTGTTGCTTCAAATCTCCTGGTTAGCAGAGTGATTTCACTGTAGGGGCCTTGAGCAAGAACTTTGACTCCAGTTTCTCCTGGGGCCTGCCAGACCCCACCCCCCAAAAAAACACATCACTTTGGATAACAGCTTCTGCCTAAAAAACACATGTTTGTGTTTACCGGTGACCAGAAGGATACGCACATTAAGAGATTCATTGTGCAGAGTAACTGATTGTTCTCAGGGGATATGACTATAAACTCTCGAATCGTGTGTTAAATATGAACCACTGAACCTACCATGCATCCTACTGAACTCTACTCTTTAATACTTTGTTCTCTATTACAAAAAACAAAAGTCTAGAACAGAAGTAGACTAACATCATTGACGTAAGACACTTCTACCTTATCTATAAATGCAAAAAAAAGAATGACTGGAAAAACAATATGATGAATTATAGAGTGTGGGTCATTTTTAGACAGGGAGACAGATGGCAGCCTAATTTTTTTAAAGCCCAAATGGTGAAATTGGGGCGTCATCGGTGACTTTTGGTCATTCGACGCAAAGGTGTTGGTGGGGGGGTGGAGGGGGCGGTGGGGGGTTAACGTTTGCACAGAATCTGCTGATCATGGCTTTTTCTGGTCACAGCCAGACTTAAACGGAGCTGGATCCAATCTGGTGTCTTGTGTCGGGCAGCAATAGGCCAGGAGGATGCTAGTTCAGCAGAAACCACCTGAGACCCAAGCACTGACCGCATTTTAGTTACAGGACCCCTGGATATTATTTCATAGCAAATTGTGTTCTGATCCCGGATTTCCCCGTTCTATCTATTTAAAGATCAAAAAAGGTTTTGCTATATGTTTTCGCACATTTTTAATCACAATTCAGGGTCACCTTTCAGCTAGGAAGTACAGTAAACTAACCTAGACAAAGGACTTTCATTATGCATTATTATGGAGTCTAGTAATGTTGTATAAAACAAAACTATTTTAAAACTCATTATTCTTTGGATGCCTGTGTTTATTTGCCTCCTACTTTCATATTCAAGGGAAGAATTGAAACAGAAGAAACTACTTGGACCTGAACAAATCAAACACTACAGATACGTCTGTTTTGTATACTCCCAACTCTACAGATACGTCTGTTTTGTATACTCCCTACTCTACGGATACGTCTGTTTTGTATACTCCCTACTCTACGGATACGTCTGTTTTGTATACT
>JABFEB020000090.1:90730-101184 GCA_019775895.2 Stomatorhinus ivindoensis | reverse complement strand
CCCTGCTCTACGGATATGTCTGTTTTGTATACTCCCTGCTCTACTGATACTTCTGTTTTGTATACTCCCTGCTCTACGGATATGTCTGTTTTGTATACTCCCTGCTCTACTGATACTTCTGTTTTGTATACTCCCTGCTCTACAGATACGTCCATTTTGTATACTCCCTGCTCTACAGATACGTCTGTTTTGTATACCCCCTGCTCTACAGATACGTCCGTTTTGTATATTCCGTGCTCTACAGATATGTCTGTTTTGTATACCCCCTGCTCTACAGATACGTCCGTTTTGTATACAGTACTCCCTGCTCATCCGTGTTTGATGCTTATAGAGTATTTGGGTTTGGTTTGTTCATTATATGGTGATTCAACAGGGGAGAATCTCAGACTCGTTCTCATTTCTGAAGTAATGCATATCGAACCCCATACCCGACCGGTCAGGTATAACTGTTATTTTAATTGCATGGGTTGCCTCTGGGCACTATGGTTTCCTCCTGTAGTCCAAAAACTTGCAATTGGTGATTGTAAATTGCCTGCAATGTGTGTGAGTTTGTGCCCTGTGATGGACTGGCATCCCATCCAGGGTGTCCCCTGCCTCATGCCCTGTGACGGACTGGCATCCCATCCAGGGTGTCCCCTGCCTCATGCCCTGTGACGGACCGGCTTCCCATCCAGGGTGTCCCCCCCTTGCCTTGATCCCTGTGCTTTCTGGAATAGACTCCAGGTGACCCTGGTCAGGATAAGCAGTTGGATAGATGTAATGTTCAATCATTTTAATACTTTTTCAAAATAATAGTTTTAAATAATCCATTCCAAAGAGAACTCAGACAGGGACACAAAAAACACAGAGAAAAACACAAGAAATTGAAGAGTTGGTTGAGTGAGAGGAGAACGGTGGATTAATAATAGCAGTTAGCATCAGAGCGTGGCGATAAGCGCTAAGGTCACGTCTGAGTCCACCTTCTACTAAGCACACTATAATTCGCTCAATTAAATGCGATCTGCACAGTAATAGTTTCTGCTAGATATGTAAACAAACCCCATGTAAGCTGGTCTCATCCCTGGGCCTAACTCCGACATGTAATGCTGTTTAATCACTTCTTACTGTTTAATGACAGATGACAGAATATAAGTCAGATTTTTATGGTACACGAATAATAAATTTCACTTTAGATTTTACATGAACTGAACATTTAAAGGGGGTAATACTATTCCTGTCTTAAAGGGAAATTGCATGTGACAGATTGGAAGATTATCAGATAATCCATGCCACTGATCACTAAGCAACATCTTTGTCATTTATGACATATGTTTGTTTTGGCTGTAATAAATGCAGTGGATTTAATGCCCAATGTCACTGTTTTACTGAACGATTCTTCTGATTCACAGCAAATCACAGCCATTTATCCCCTGGTCACAACCAACATCTATCCAGTCATCCATCCCGCTAAAGTAGGGTCATGGTGACCTTGAAGTCTATCACAGGAGATCAGGAGATTGGAGTAGACCCAGGGTGCGATGCCAGTCCATTGTGGGGCACAATATCACGCAGCTATTTGGTGACGGTACACAACTCCACGCTGCCTATACTTAATTCAATATACAATGAATGTAGTTCCTCCTTTTTCAGTCAGATAGAAAGTTAGATTTAAGTGAAACAGGAAGAGTATTTGACAGAGGTAAGCTAATAGATAGCGGTCAACCATTTTTCATTCCTGACAAAGCATTCAGAGTACAGAGAAGCTTTAAGTTGCCGGGAAGGTTTTATTTCCAAAGTGCCACAATTCTCTTCATGAAAACATGCTTGAAAATTCTCAGGACAAGGACCACTGACATTTGGCTGAATAAGAGGCTGACTTCTGACCCACAACTCAGCTGCTAAGATCAATAACAGACTGCCATTTTAATTATGAATTTCAGCACTTCTTAAGAACGGGAAGCAAATTTAGGAAGGGCGATCTTCTGGAGAGATCGTGATCATGGCCTCGGTTTTGCCTCGTATCATCTTCTCACCTTGCTGTAATCATGGATATGCATCTGCCATGCTATCAACATGGCTAATGCAAGACGCCATTCAGATGACCCCAGGGATTCCTGACGCATCTTCCACTGGGCGTCAGAATTCCACGTGATGATGGCAGGTGGGGCAGAGCTTCAATATGGGGGTGGTGCTTCAGTATGGGGGTGAGGCTTCAGTATAAGAACATAAGAAATTTACAAATGAGAGGAGGCCATTCGGCCCATCTAGCTCACTTGGGGAAAACTTAACTAATAGCTCAGAGTTGTTAAAATCTTATCAAGCTCTGATTTAAAGGAACCCAGGGTTTTAGCTTGCGCTACACTAGCAGGAAAACTATTCCATACTTTAACTACACGCTGTGTAAAGAAATGCTTCTTCAAATTCATTTAAAACTGTTCTCTCCTGCTAATTTCCATATATGGTCACGAGTTCTAGTATTTTAACTAATACTGAAGTAGCCATTTGGCTGAACAGCATCCAGACCTGTTAGAAACTTATAGACCTGGATCATGTCCCCCTTCGTCTATTTTGCTCAAGGCTGAACAGGTTCAGCTCAGCTAACCTCTCCTCATAAGGCAAGCAATATCCTTCCTTCTTAAGGTATGGTGACCAAACCTGCACACAATATTCTGCACAAAATTCAAGGAATTATATAAATGTAACATCACCTCCCTTGACTTAAACTCCACACACCTAGAGATATAACCCAACATTCAATCTCCTTTTTTATTGCTTCCCCACACTGGTGAGAGTGGGACATGGAAGCATCAACATACACACCAAGGTCTTTCTCATAATCAGCTACCTTTATTTCAGTGGAACCCATAAAATATCTGTACTTTATATTTCTGCTCCTTGTATGGGGGCAGGTGTCCATTAAGGGGTGGAATTTCTAGGTTACGATCCTTTTATCAGTTTTAGCTTGGAGAAGTCTAACAGCCCACACGTTCTTCACAGTCTGGGCCAAGTACAGTGATTGAACATGGAGATGGGACTCTTCAGACGGAGGTGGGACTACCTGCTCGGGGCAGGACTTCCTGTGTCTTTAACTACAGCTGGGTTTGGAGCAAACTGACAGTTTATGGGGTTCAGCATCAAAGTTGGATTTATTAAAAGTTAAGGACAGATGGCGCAGTTCTTTCCAGGAAGTGGGAAACTCATAAGCATGACCTCAACATACATCATGCCATGCCTTTATCGCCTGGAAATATAGGCCAGGCGGACAGATGGTACTATAGTCCAGAGTGGCTGGAAAAGGCCAGGGGGATGAATTACACCATTAATTCACTCTTTAGAATAGATGTGACTTTATTACACAACAGAGACTGTTAATCAAGGGTGTAGGCAGCGGAGAGTGGATGGAGACAAGCCGGTCTTTCCCCAGCAGAGAGCAGGATGGAGAGGCGGAGAGCATGGTCCTTCACTGAGCTGTATCGGATCGATTGGACCCTAGCTGGGAGTCAGTCACGCGGGGGAAGCTGTTCTGCGTTGTGGAGTGAGGATCATCAAACGCAAAACCAAAAGTCCCTCAATGCTTACAGACTATCCCAGAATGATTCTCAGCTACCCCTCCAATCCAAAAAGAATTCAAATGGAAGTATCAGTCATCATTTTTATTACCAATTTAGCACAATGCAAAACATTATGCTCTGCATGAATGGGCAGCCTTCGGCGAACATTACAGAAAATAGCTTCATACTGTATAAATGAAAGCTGCACAAGAAGTGCCGGAATGTGTAAGAAAGTACTTTATGAATGAATGAAGTGCCAGGAAGACCGGTGACGCATGAATTGTCTATGTGTCACGACTCCAACTCTGAGCAGTTACATAGTTACTGGCTTTTTCAATGCCAGAGATAGAGCCATCCATACACAATGGCACGTCTTCCACCCACTAGTCCCTGAGACCTTAAGATTAGTGACTGCAGGAAACAGAAAACCAGTGGGACATGGGCCTGCTTGACTGGATGGGTGGCTCCTAGACAAGGTAGGCAAAAGGACAGACTTAAGTGCAGAAGACTAGAGAAACCATAAGAGCTAACTGCCAGTAGCTCAGAGTGAGATCACAGTACAGGCTCAATGTAGTCAAAGTCCCTCAATGATGACCGTCAGAAACTTGTGTGACAATCCAAATTAGACTTTGGGGGTTTTCTTCTGGATGGTAGGGAAGAGTATTCACGTCATATGCACTAAGAGCACAATTTTCTAGAGGAACATTTTGCCTCATTAAAATCGCTGTAAAACAAACAGGAGATGATATGAAAGAGAAGACAAGTCTCACTGCACGTAGAAACTTCAGATTTAGCTCCCAGGGAACAGGGGTGTAAATAGGAGCGGAGCTAAAGTGACACTCACCCCAGATGAAAGCTGATTGGCCCACTAGCTAATAATAAGGTTGGTCGCTCTGTATCTATTGGCCCTGATGGGAAAACAGGGGCCTGCAGAGGGACACTTTTATTGCCCAAGGTAGTCGTCTTACAGTAATGAAATAAATGTGTCTTTTTACTCAATCAAATAACAGACAAAGAACAGGTCTGACTGGTTTAGATAACACCTCCTCAGGTAACACCTGACTGGTTTAGATAACACAGCTGTTTCAGAAAGGTGAGTTATAAAGACTTTTTTAGACAATGCCATGACGGAGTTGAAATATTAGGGTTGTAATTTCAAACTGAAAATGGTTGGGAAACAGATAAGTTGGACAATGAATGGATGGAAAATCAAAATCCTGCCAAAAAACCCAAATGTTTCACATAGGACTGTCACCCAATCAGGATCTTCTCTTGTACCATGACGTCAGTATACTGACCAAAGTCATCTCCTTAATTCTGAAAGACATGAGTCCTTAGAACAGATGGATGTTCTTTTTCAACAGGGAAAAACAAGTGACAGAATTACCCGAGACTGTGTCATACATCAATACAGTTCCTGTGAGAAACATTATTTAATCATAGGGAGCATCTGCGGTCCAAACCAGAGGAAAAAGTGGACAGTTTCAGTGTTGAAGTCAGAACTCTAAGCTATCCTTTTCTAAAAATGTCCTAAACCAGATTTGTGACATTTTATGGTGGAAAGACACTTGTTCTGAAGGCAGCATAGGTGTAAACAAGTACAAAAAAGTAAGTTTGGTAAATATGCTAAAAGCTATAGTATGGTTACTAAGAGCTGATTCGATTCTGTTGTAACTGAACAGTTGGGGTTCAAACCATCAGTATCCTGGTCTTAACCACAGCCTGCAAATATGAACCGATAATCTGATTTATTCAGCAGACACTTTTTTCCAAAGCTCTAGTAGAGCTCTAGTATAACTCTAGTAGAACTGCAAAAGCATGTCACTGCCTTGAGCACTTGGGGGTTACGGACCTCGCTCAGGTGCCCAATAGTGCCATCACCCTTCTGACAACAGTTAGTCACAGGGTCCTAACCTGCAGAACCCACCCCCTACAGCCAATGCACCTATATAACAAAACAAAATTAATAATGAGCTGTTTGTGCCCTAAGTGATGTCTGACATACGTTATAATCCAGAAAGATTTGTAGCAAAGAAGAAATTTGTTTTAAAAAATCGACAGGCAGCCTCATCCCGGATGACATCATTAGATCCTTCAAATCCCAGTTGCAAGCCAATGGTGGGAACAGCATCCGTCGGCCTTTCCAACTGCTGAAACATTAAATACTGAGCATATGCTCAGGGATTTTACAAATTGGTTCTAATTTCCTTTCAATGCATTTAACAAAAATATCTAAAGGAATTACACTGGGGAGGAGGGGAGGGGGATGAGATCATTGATTTTATAAACCAGGGGCTGGTGATCAGGCCCATGAGGCTTGCAAACTGTGGGCAACATGGACCATATTAATTTCTGATTAATTATGAACAGGACAGACTTCCTTCACAGCTGTCTGACGTCACGCTTTTGCTGTTTAGCAGCCTTTAGATTGATGTATCTGAACACAGCTGACAGAATAGCAATAACTCCTACGGACCAAATTTACCCATGAGCCTTTGGGTTAATGTCAAAGGTCATCCACAAGGTCACAATCCCGAGGGTCAAATGGTCTGGATTTAATGAACGTCAAGTGCCGAGTTCAGGAGTAATTCTAGGATTTTTTTTTTACGATGAAGGGCATATGAGGAGCATGATTCACACAGAAGGGTCAAACCTATCGTTAGCCAGGGATATGCTTCGAATCGATGAGTGACAGGGAAGAGGTCACTCCAGTGGCCAATCAGCTTTCAGCTGGGGCCAGTGCCCCTGTGCTCCCGCCCCCCTCCATTCTCCCCTGGGTGAGCCTTTGGTTAGTGTGAGGATGGCTATCCTGAGAAGCGTCACTCAACATGAAGAGCATTTTTAAGGCATGATCTGGTCTGGTATTCTCTTTGTCTGTGGAGCTGCCACAGGGTGTGTCCTGACAGACAGACATGTCTCCCCAGGGGGCTCTCTGGGGATGGCAGGGAATGAGGGACGGCAACATCAAACCATTTGTGTATAACAAGCAGACGTGTGCACGATCGCACAGCAAACACACGTTTAATAATATACCCTTATAAATATACATACATGCCTGTTCATTCCTTGCCTGTCATCTGATTTTTATGTGCTACGTGATGCTGAAATCCAAAAAAACATCCAAAAGAGGCATACCTTTTCCTAAATGATGGCTAACTATACAAAGCCGGATTTCTAAAATGATTGAAGTAAACATGGTAACAGTTGAGTACTAACTATAAAATTAGCAGGGAACATGCACGTGCAGTTACCAGTATGTAACACGTGTAAACACGCCAACAAGTGAGTAGCCAACGCACTCTCACACGTAGACAGGCAGTGAGCCCCCTCCGCCCGGCATGTTTGAGTTACCAAACTCAGAAACAGGCAGCCATAAAACAATAGATGGGAGAGGAATGAGTGCAGGGATCTCCGAGATTAACTGTATGTCCTCAGGTTGAATGGCATGATGATTAAGGACACCATGTACCCGTGACCTTAGGGGGGAAGGATCTCTAGCTGGACATTCAGCGATGAAGCGTAGGAAGCTTATCGAAGCTGCTTAAAAGTTGGTTTGAATAAAATTTCTTTATCAAGAAAGGAAATAATTACAGACGCTCCCTGGGTTACAATGGCCCAAGTTACGATAATTTGACTTTACGAAAGGTTTTTTATTTTCAGTTTGTTATTTAATTAATTACACAAGATATTCAACACATTTTAAACAAATGAGGCTTTGTGTTAATGATTTTGCCCAACTGTAGCCTAATGAAAGTGTTCTAAGCATGTTTAAGGTAGGCTAGGGTAGGTCATGATGTTTGTTAGGTTTGGTGTACTGTAATAAAATGCATTTTTACCTAACAATATTTTCCCCTAATGATGGGGTTACGTTCCAACAATCCTATGGTAAACTGCGGAGAGGCTGTACTTAATAAATAAACCACGGAGAAGCTGTACTTAATAAATAAACCGCTGAGAAGCTGTACTTAATAAATAAATAGTTATCTTTAAGGGGGGGTGGGGTCTCTGTGTTTAGTTCTGCAGATTCACCCCTATAGACATGAGAGTCATGACTCCAGCCCCCCCAAGTGAAGGTTGCCATTTACCAATCCTCTCTGAGTTTACTTGGACTTCCCCCCAGAATCACGGTGTCCTTTAACCGCCTAAAAACATGCAACTAGGTAAGTGTGTCCTGAGATAGACTGATATCAAGTTCCTGGGAATCCTCTACCCTGTGCCGTCTGCTTCCTGGGATAAGCTTCAAGCTACCGCTGTAACCCTGTAAGGGTGTTTGGGAAAATCAATGAGCATAATTGTAGTATCGATGAAGCAAGTGAGGCATGGGTCACTTCAACTTTTCAGGAAAATGCTGTCATGGGATGCAAATGGAATTACCTGAAATTTTCAACCATATGCATAAAATCATCAGCATGCAGTGTCATAGCGCTGATTGATGAGACACTTTGACACCTAACACTTTGACCCCCTTTGTGGGTCACGTGATGCAGGCCATCGACATTTAAATGGTCCATGGGCTACAACTGTCCTGTAGTAAGTCCAAGCAAAAGGCTTCAAACTATGCATTTGCTTATGGCAACACAACAAAAAGCAAAAAAGTGAAAAGTTATGAAATGTAACGCTAAAAAACACAGAAACATCAGAAGAACTCTGCAATCTCAGTAATCCTGGAATGATCAAGGGTCACAGGAATGGTGGAGTCTCAAACTCCACCCATGTGGAACAAAAATACAAGATTTGTATTAAAACTAAAGCTGGGCTTAAAACAGCTAAAAGATCCTCACCTGATACATTAACTCTTTCAGCAGTACAGGATTTCTAAAAAATGTAAAACATTAAACTTAAGAAATTTCCAACTATATATACATCATATATCCTACCAGGCCACAGACATCAGAAGTTTGAGAAACTTCATAATACAGTGGTACCTCCATTCTTGAACTCATTAGAACTCAAATTTCTTAAAAGTTGAACCAACCAGTTCGGAGAAAAATTACCTAGTACTCTATCTGAATCTCACAAGTCAAACCGTGACCGCCAACCTAAAATAACTTGCAAACGCAGGGAAATGAGTCACGCGGCACGTCTCTCAGTGGAAACAAAGGGTAATACTTTGCTCAGATCAGATCAGTCTCAGCCTCGCATTCTCTGTGATAGCATCGTGCATGTTTACACTAGCTGAATACATATATTTTGACAGTAAAAATACATTTAGACAATGATAGACAGTAACAGTAATTATTATATAATAGAATACATTTTAAAATAAGGATTTCTTATTAATTATTTTAATATTAATAATAAACCATTAATACATATAATTCTAATAATATTGTCATGCCAAGCGGGGATGGAACGGAGATAAAGGTGCAGACGTCAGGGTATCCGGGTATACGGGATTTAATTACAGGTAAGGCAGGCAAAATGCAGACGGACAATACAATGACCGCACTGGGGAAACAAACTGAAACAAACTGGACAAAATACAGAGGACTAATGACAACAACCAGAAACAGCTGATCATATGTACTGGGATTCCACACGGGGTTAATGAGGCCTGGTAGACGGAAGGAGCGGACGATCAGAGCAGGACACATTGTTTTTTAATTAACTTTACATATTGTTAGGATACATTTATTTTCATACTTTTCAAATTACTGTTTTGATAAATGTCTTTAGATGTGTTTAGTACAGTATATGCTCTTCTTGTTTTATCCGGTTCATTTTGTATTTAAATGCTAAAAAAACATATTTCACATATTTTTTTGGGGCCGGGAGCCAATTAATTGGTTTTCCATTTTCTTTTATGGGGAAAATTCGATCAGAAACCGAACTTTTTAGGATCTGTTCTGTAGTACTGAACATATTAAGTTCGAGTTCTGAGGTACCACTGTACTTTAGTTAAGATCATGCTTTTAGTAATTTATAAACACATTCACAATTCATTATAATGCATTCATGAACCATTATAAACTATACATTAAATATTTATGAAAAGGCATGACACATTACAGCCATGTGTATTATTCATTATGAATGCTTTATGAAGCTCTCATCTATTATGCACTATAGATACCTTTATAATGCATTATAACAGCTGGTATAAGCATTAAGGATGCTTTTACACTGCTTATTCCAAGAATAAGGTTTAGTGTTGTAGCGATTCAGGAAAAACTGTAATATCTGTCCCTTCTGTGATACAAGGCATCTAATTCAGCACACTCTTTTGCAAAACTCTAAGCACATTCTAATTCATCAAAATACATTTTGCAGCACGATGAACTTAGTCATCATATAATCTCAATGATGCAAAGCTGTTCACATCTATTTCTAAACATTTGAGGAAGCTACGAATGACTAAAACATAGAATACGAGCTGGATGAGAGTACAAGAGCCACAGGTGAGCTGAAATTCGACGTCAAGGTACAAATGGGTCACAGAGGATTCTTCCTGCATTGCCCATCAAGAGAGAACATTTCCTGTGATGTAGACCCTGACCCAGCCCTGAGACACTGCGATGAGGCAGACTGAAATTTCTTCCTTCACTCTGGCTTGGCAATTGCACAACATTTACAATATTATATGTGTTTCAGTTAGATTTTTACTTTGTCCTTGACAGTAATTTTTTGGAGTACTGAATACTGCAAACAATGTTATTTTAGTTCAAAGGTATAGAAACGTTTTAGGTAGGCAATTTTTTTTACTGTAGTCTTTTGGTTTCCAATTTTGCAGTTCAACATGCAAAAGATCACATCCTCAGTAAACGATTGGGAACGATTTTCAGTTTTTTGCTGTCATGCGTACTGACTGCTCAGTAGTGTATATTTAACTGACGGGCTTGATGCATGATGTCACCGTTCGTTGTGGAAGCGGTGCCTGGGCGCTTGCGGCGGGAAGCAGGCATGACGAGAAGACAAGCAGAATCG
>JABFEB020000090.1:73152-90630 GCA_019775895.2 Stomatorhinus ivindoensis | reverse complement strand
GGAATCCATCAGGGGAGAGACATGAGGTATCAGGGGCGTGGCACATGAGGCTGTCACGGGCAGGGTATGACACATGATCTGAAAGCAGCATTGGCTTTTGAGCAAAGATAAAATAGTTTTGAGAAGACTTTCCAAGACCAGTCAAAGGTTTAGTGAATGTAGCTTGAATTTTAAGGTTTGTGCTTTAGTGTTTTGAGAAAAGGAGAGGAGATTTTAGGAAATGCTTTTTAGCAATTCAGAAAAACTGTAGTAGAAATAAGAACAACGAAAAAATAATGTAAGTAGAACATAAATATGCAAAGGAAAACATTTAAAAAGAAATGGTTAAGAACTGTGCAAACAATGTATACTGTTACGGTAAATATTTTGGCAGCGGGTAAACCGAGGCAACGCAGAAAGTGGCTGAAAGTGGCAGAAAGTGAGATGAGGAGAGGCAGATTCACACGAAGTTGCTCTTTAATCACCTTCCTTATAAGGATCATACAATGAGTAACAATAATACAGCAGCAAGGCATGCTGGGACATGCAGATGCCAACAGGGTGAAAGAGTGAAGGAACTCAGCTTAGTAACACGTTCTGCTGGGCAATAACCATAAAGACATATCCACTTCGACATGGAGAGCACGGTCTGCTGTCTTAGTAATTGAATTTGCTCCCTGGTGCATTTAATTAGCATTGCTATTGAAATGTGTCCTGTAGGAAACGTCTCCTTCTAGTTAATCCAGGGAGAGAAGTATCCTGGGGTGACTTGCATGCGGTATTGGGTTTGGATGCTGTGTTGGAGACTGGAAGGTCACTGGTTTGAATTCCATGGTCAACAGAGTGATCTCACCACTTAATCCCAGTTGCTCCAGGGACTTGCCTTCTCAGTTGAACTTTGGATAAAAAAATGTGTCTGCTAAGTAAACTGTCAATGAATGCAGCTATCAGCCCAAGTCCTCAGCAGGCCTGTTAAAAGCCTGCGGGCAAAAGTCTTTCCACAGGTCGATGGACTAAGGTGCATATGACACAGCGTCCAATAAAATGTTAAGCAGACTAGGTGCATGCTGAGTACTGAACAAAAATATTACCACTTCATATAAATAGTAACACGGATGTGGCAGTTTCAGTTGCCATGGTATGCCCACAAACTGTTCATGGCTTGAAGCCATCAGTGACTTGGTGAAAGGCTCATTCCTGTTAATCCATTCTCTATAAATAAAAGGCCTGTTTAACTGGGTCTAAAGGGAACATAGAAACACTCTCTAAACTGGTGTTGGGCCTCTTTCACTCCACCACTGGTTCTGAGTGACTCTTCTAGCTGGTGATGGGTTTTGCAGACTTGCTCACAGAAGCAGTGAAACATCTCTGCAAGGATTCCCACGCCTTGGTGTATGTAATTCCAGCACTCAGCCATGGAAGAACCCTTTGCAGGTACTCCAACCAGTGTAGCTAGTAATGGAACCAGAAGAAAAAGTGTGTTTTTTTTTTTTTTAAAGAAAATATTCCCAGAGCTTTCCCTGAAAGTTATCCTGCTCTTGTGTGAAAATACAGGTTGTCACCGACTTACAACCTTGATCGTTATCACCAGCTTCTCAGTTCATTGCTCTCAGTAGTCGACACGAAAGCTGTGGTACACTAAGACTGGGCAACACCCATGCTGGCAGATGCAGTGCAGTCGTGGTCACATATTTGCAGACGGTCGTAACATCGATCAGTTGTAAGTTGCATAGGTCGTTAGTCGACGATGACCAACAGCAAAGAATCTCCCTTAAGTTTCCATGGAAATACATTGAATATATCTGAGAAACACCCCGTCCAAACCAGACAGAACCTCTCTGACAGTCTCTCAAGCTCACAAATGTTGGTATGACACTTATGGGGTTATCCTCAACAGACTGAAAGTACAGATTCTCACCAAAATGATTGTACTTTTACTTACTTAGTTGAGAACAGAGGGTCAGCCAGTCTAGAGCAACTGGGGTTAAGGTCTTTGCTCAACAGTCCAATGTTGAAACCACTCTGCCAAGAACAGGATTAGAACCAACAACCTTCCGACCACAGCATCCAAACACACTGAGCCACACTCTGCCTCAGAACCGGGTGAAAATATAATAATATTTCCACAGCTTGATTTTATGCAAGCATAATAATGTCTCACAGACCACCAAAAACCTGTTATATATATATATATTTTTTAACAGAAACAAACTGAAAGAACTTTGGGATTGCTGAAATGCTGCAGACATTTTCTAGAAGCTGCCTCCGTTTACCACCCATGATGGGGTCAAGGAGTAATTATCCATTGCCCTCGCATTTAACAACCCGGGGTTGTCTGGCTGACTAAGGCTGACTTTCTGTAACTTTAATAGTCAGTGATTCATCTTGTGATGAATTATTTGGATCTAAACTACTTTTAAACCTTTTCAAAACCACCCCCTCTGCTGCCCTCAGTGCTCTAAGACTGGGCCCTTGATATCTTTAATAGAGGAGCACAAACATCAAACGTAACAAAAACATCATATTAAGATGAAAACCCACTGACCTCCTGTACTTACTCATTATTGAGGCAACTGATTCACGTAGGATGCCCAGTGCCTGCCGTACTACACACAGTCTGTGGCTAACGATTAGCCAACTCCAAACAGAACAGATCTTGCATTTCTGGACAGGTAGTAATTCAGAGGACTGTAGTTAAGTCAGACAGCTGCAGGTGATGGGGTTAAAATCCTACTCTCAGCTCTGTGTGTGTGTGTGTGTGCCCTGCTGTGGACTAGAATTCAGAAACAGGCCCCAACCTCCCTGTGACCCACTACCAGGTAAGTAGTTATGGAAAATATAAAAAATTGTGTGTCCCTGAAAAGAGAACCCATGCTGCATTTATCAAAATTTGTGCCAAGTTTGTTATCAGTTCTCAAGTTCTGGGCAATTACTTATTGTACTGGGAACACAATGAATCAACAGAATTACAGAGCTGTCCAGACAGTGCTAAATTTACAGCCATTTAACCTTTTTGCAGTCAATACTGATAGTAAATGTCCAATGTCTTACCTCTGGGAGACATAGAATCGAGCAGGGATACTTTGTTCATCCTCGTAGGGGAATTCAGGCAGTTCTCACACACTCCTTCTTGCTCTCCAAGAGAGAGACAGATTTTGGAACCAGGGCACAAGAACAGTCAGTATCCTGCACCCCTGGACTCAATAGGGAGACATGAACCCTCACATGGACACAGACGTTTAACGTGCTGAGCTAAACACCTCTTGCTGGGATTTTCAACAATGTTATGTTCGTCTTTACATTTTATAGCTTTAAGCAATCATTGTTCACAGGGCTGGGCAGAACACTAGAAGAACTGTTAGTGAAAATGCTACATGGAAATGAGGACAGTGTAGCTATGCAGCTGTATACCTTGTGAATAATATCAGGATGTTTCATGGGGCTGAACATTAAAACTGAGACTTTGTGCAACTCTCTTTGCAGGCAGCTAAAGAACAACCATAGGAACAGCAGGACTTTAAAGGGCAGAGGATCAACTAGGCAGACCTTTGATTATCAAATGGTATTTATCTCCCGTGACACCCAGGGCACCAACGTACTTAATCTTGACCAAGAAAATCACATAAAGAAGCTGCTGGATCACCATTAAATGGGAGAAGAAACGTCTACCGTTACACAAATAGCTCATCAAACGTGAGGAGCAGGAGAGCGTGAGCAGCGTCCTCGACCTGATGGATTAGGGGGCTGGTTTTTTTACGTGAGAGCAGCTCTTGTCTCATCGAGGTGTTTAGCAAGATCTGATTTCAGAGGATACTCTGAGGACCCTTCAAGTAATGAAGCCGAAATTGCCGAATTCGGTGCATCAGGCCAAAACTGCCACAGCTATTTCTCCCACTGGAGGACCTCGGCTTATAGGCCTGTCAAAGTGATTGACCACTCACCCATGGCAAGCCACTCATAAATATCAATATCTTTGGGACAATTTCATTTAAGGGCAGGTAGACCAACGTGGCTCAATAAATTCAAACCCTCTGTAGACCAAGTATGGGTGACTGAAGGGAATAAGACCAGGCCTCTCCCAGAACTTCACAAGTTACTGTTACTAACTTTCCATGAAACCTAGAGTTTGGTTTAAATGGAACGGTACAACCTTTCATTGTAGACATCCTCAAGCAAAGATGCAGTGAAGAGATAAGACTTATACAGTGAAGTCAGAAATAGTGTAGGATTAATTACCACCCCATCAGTATCTCCAAGAGACAGACAGAATTATTTCCAGGTGGAGCTTCTGGACCATGGGATAAAAATAATTCTGTCGAGTGCCACAGAGAAGTTGGAATATTATGAATTATCTTCACGCTAAGGGCTTCTCTGCAAGGATGCGCCTCTGCTTTTAATCAGAGGTACAAACCAGTGCTTGGACGGCATTATTTTTATGCTTGCTCGCTTTCCAAGACTGAGAAGAATTTGTGTGTAAGAAGCAACCTTCCTTTTTCCTTGTTAACAGTGTAAACAGAAGATCCCCCTGGGAATTCGGCCTTAGATAGATTTTCTGAGGCCAAGGTTTAGTGAAGGGCCAAAGAGTAGTTTCAAGGACTTTGAAAAATGAAAACAAAAAGAATGGGATTTCTGAATAAGATGGACCTTTTTCCCCCGTTATTCACTTGTATACCAATCGTTCAGGGATACTGCCGAATACTGGAAAGATGTTCAGTGCTGGCACAAGGAAAACACCTCACTCCTTCTTAAATCTGTGTTTTTGCATGTTGGATTGCTGGTACAGCCAGTTTGCAGAGCCTGGATTTAGTTTTTTGGTTTGAGTATCAGCTGGTCACATGGAACATCTGTATGAAGATCACCGTCTCGCTGTCAGGGTCGGTGCCTTGTCCCCGTTTGGCCAGCAAGTGTCACTGGCCATCCTGATCCTTCCTTTGCTACCTACTAGTCCCTAGTGGGTTGTGCCTTTTTACCTGGACCGCTGCATGGCTCAAGGGATTGAGTGTGCGGTTCAGACCGTTAACACTCTGGACATAGGTTTTGTATTTACTGATTTTCCATTTCCCTGGTGCTTGTATCTGGTTCTGGTTCATCTCCACTAGACTAGAGGGAAACAACCAAAACCATCATATGATTGAGCAGCACCTGCACAAGGTATAAAACCCTCCTGCACCAGAGAGATACATATAAAGGGAGTGAGCACTATAGCTGTAGGAGACAAACATTAGACTCCCATAATACAAATGAAAAATCCTCAGACCAAAAAAACTCAAGAAACCTACATGGATAATATAAAAACGGCAATATAAGTAAGTTAGTGAACTTTGTCATCCACACCATACAGAGATTACAAACAAAATTTCACTTCTTACACAGAAGTAAGACTGTAAGACACCACAAGGCAGCACAGGACGGACACTAAATATACAAAACAATGTATGATGTAGATAAATGTAGAACCGGTCAGTGCTGAATATGATGAAAAGAAAAATATTGCACATCGTTTCATGGTGATATGCAGTTAATACCACATCCACACCGCCAGCACTAAACCCTGCACGCATGTAACAGTGGAGAACACGACCCGTCTCAGGACCCTGGGTGTTCATAAATTTGCCTGCTCCTCGGACCCCAGCATGCTCCTTATATGCCCGCTCCCCCCACTAATTAATAATGTCACATCCACTAGAGAGAGAAAAGAAACCTTCCACTACCTGATTCCACCGGCTACAGGTAATAAACCCTTTTTGTGTCTGAGCCACAAGTGGATGTGGACCTTTATTTTCCCACCTCTGCCGTGTCGAGTCCTGACTATTTATAAATGAGAGAATGCTGGGAGATTTTGACAATGTGATACAAACTTCTGGAAACTAGATTTGCTACCAATAAGACATACCAGGCAGCAATTTATTCTGTCAGTGAACGGTGAGAGGGATACGTTGATGCAAAGTATTACTTTTTAGACGTCTTAAAGGTGTTGCTACTTTTTTAGAGAAACATAGGACTAATTACACTAACCTCTATGTGCTGGAAAGTAAATATCATTTTTGCTGAGTTCTGTGACTGAAATTTTCAGCACAGCAAGGCCCATTTGCACAGCCCCTCTGCTCAACCAGAAGACTCACAGCTTCCCAGATGAACCCAGATTTCTCACACTTTTAGTAAAAACAGTGGAATCCCATTACTTCATTTACAGTAAACTCCAGACTTGCCCAGCTCTTATAGGTTCTTAATAGATACGAACAGAATAATCCAAACCAATCGGCAACGTGGGGGGGGGGGGGGTGTAATGCTGTTTCTTAAAACTCCCAGAATGCACTTGATAATGTACAAAGAGATTTCTTAGCAACTGCAAACGTGGGAGTTAAAATATTAGCAGTGTAAAGTAACAAACAACAAATGTGAATGGAAATAGGCCAAATTTTCCAATTTTAAGCAGTTAAACAATAATAATATAACAGAAATCCATTGGGCTCAGGAAAATGTGGTTAAGAAAGACATTTCATGCTAATTCTACTAATTGTACTGCTGGTACGATCTTCATATGTGCCACGCCTCCTCATTACCTATGCGTGCTACCCCGATTGTGATCACCTGTCTCCTGTTATTTTCTGCTTGTCTTGTGTACTTAAGGCTGTTTCCCCAGGTCCGTCATTAACGTGAATTTGCCGTGTTTCCCCTGTTGCCTTGTCATCCCTGAATAAACGCTGTTTTTGATCGCATTCACGGCTCTTTCGCCTGCTTCGTTTTACGTTGGTTTACGTTGTCTGATTAATGGGATTCATTCTAGAATGGGCTACAAGAGGGGCGCCCAATCTTATCCGCAAAGGGCGGGTGTGTGTGCGGCTTTTCACTGCGGCTCCCTAATTATATTTCTAATTAGAGGACTGATTGGCTGAAGTGTCCTCACAATTGGGTTTGAACAGCTGACCTAAAGGTCACCCCAAAGACCTGCATACACACCGGCCCTTTGCGGATAAGATTGGCCACCGCTGGGCTACAATCAACTTCCCTCCATCAGTGTTTGTAAACACATAGCTAAACTCCTTAGCCATGATAGCACGCGGAGTCATTCAAGCTAAAGGACTGGAAAAAAAGAAAGAAACTCATCCACGCAAACACTCAAAGGCACATGGAAACGGTAACCCCCCTCCCCCAACGCCCCAAGATACAGAAGGGTGTAGATCAAATGGAATGACATTATGGAAGTGGATTCTATGACGACGCATAAGAGCGCAAACATCCATCTCTTTCCTCAAACAGAAAGTCAGTATTCCAGTCACAGAAGCATTTTACAGCCCCCAGCAGGACACTAAACTGGCAGCACCTCCCTCAAAGGAACCACCAGCTATGACAAAAAAAGGCAGTTCATTGGATAGTTACACAAGCTATCAAGCTAAATAGATATTTATTTGTAATAACATACGATCAAAATGCAGCTTTGTGAGTGTTCCCATTCAAAGGACATTACGTTCCATGGTTTCCATGACAGCGGGCTCTGCCTGATTAAGGAGCAATAACTCAGTTACCAGAATTACCAGTGTATCACCAGAGGAGCATGGCACTAGGAGGTAAAACCGTGTACCGGCAGGGGGGGAAAACATCTCAGATAAAGATTTTCAACAGACTCTGATATTAATATTTAGTCACAAAGAATGAACGAAGACAACTGACTTGTGACCAAGCCATTGAGAGGGCCATAGAGGGGGTATATAGGAGAGGGGATAGGTTCAAGACCCAGCTTAATGTGATGTTGAGATGTTGAGTCAAGGGAAGAAACGGAATGAAAATAAAATGACACAATCCAACAAAAAACACTTCTCCATTCTCCATCAGAGTGAGCTTTTGCTCAGGACAAAGGAGGAGCTGTTCACAGTATTTACTGTTTTTTCCCCCAATGAAGTGTGAAACAGAGTGTAAAGTGGATCTAAAATGGCTTGCGGGTTACAGCAGGAACTGAGAGAAGTAGGAGATAGAGAGCACGGCTTCTCAAAAAAAAAGTCTAAGGAACGGTCTCAGTAATCATGAAACGTTAGCAGATGACGGCAGATGCTACGCAAACAAGAAACACAGAGAGAGAGAGAGAGAGAGAAGAGCTGAGGGTATGAGGATTTAGCTCCTCTCCCCTCCAACTGCCGTGCCCTGGGCGTTCACCAGCACGAAGGTGACCATGTGACCAGGAACGTCAGCGACGGCATGAATATCTCATTTCTGCCACCTTAATTCCTTATTGATTTATTTAGCGATATGCTGTTGAGAAAGCAGAGCCAGACAGTCCCTGGAGCCACTGGGAGTTAAGGCCCTTGCTCAGACCCCAGTGCTGTCATCGTTCTCCCGCTTTGGGTCACTGTCAAAGTTATCAAAGCTTTCAAAGTTTTCTAATGCAGAGTGTTTAGCTGTTGGTCTCAGCGGTTCTGCAGAGTTAAGCTAGACGAAGAGGTCACCATTACCCTGATAATATGCGATACAACAAACAGCTTGAACCTAAGAACTCCCATCTTGCCTTCATTTTTGTTCTAATTTAAGGAGTTCTCTCAAGGGCCCGACGGTGATGATGTTCTTCCGTTCACAGTATTTGAACTAACAACCTTCAGATTGCAGATTTGCCGTCCTAACCTGATGAGGCACATATTGCCCCACTTGGGGGGGGGGGGTAGCACTCAGACAGGCTGGGGATTCTGCCTATGGGAACTTCTAAGCATGAAACTGCTGTTCATTTTCTTATTTTAAACACCCTCCACTTGCATAGCTGTCAAAGGCTTTTATCCATAGTGACTTGTACAGACCCCTCCCCAACTTCATTCGACCAATCAGGAATCACTGGCACAGTGACAGGGCTCCGCCCAGCATCTAAATCTTCACCACCCAAAACAGAAGTCCTGGTCCTTATATCTTACTTCTGTAAGTTCTCCAAAAAGGGAACTTGACTGGCTCTCGTTTGAAGCAGATTTTCACAGCAAAAAAGTCCTTTGATTTAATGTCTCTGTTTAAGTGCTCTGCAGCCCTTCTCAGGGTTGGACCCATAAGCTTCTGGCTTCATAACGGCTCCTTGACAACTGTGCCACCTGTTGCCTGTTCCGCTCGGTGCTTTGTACAACCCATTCCACCCAAGGAAACCCATTCAGATGGAAAGAGTTGGCAGATGTGTCCTGCTGTAGACTGGAATCCCACCCAAGGGATGTATGAGTCCAATACTGTTGCTGAACCTCAGAACTATCGCGTCCCTTGTGGACCTTCTCTCAAACACTTCCGGAAAAATAGTGAAAAACACTCACCAGCACAAAAAAATCCCACCCTCACAGTATTCAGTAATCTCCATGGAGGTTCCAGCTTCTTCGCATTATACAGGTAGCCGACACCCCATAATTATCCTTCTCAGTACGGAACACCAAGCAGATTCATTCTTTGTTCTAGAATAGCTATCTCAAACCCCAAAACGCATCATATTGCCAACAAATTGCCAAAGCCCGTTTCCTTGGTGACCATTCCCCAAATCGCATGCCTGACAACCTGCATGACAGTAATAAGATTCTCCTGAAAGTTAATATATAATCAGCAGGGGACACACGTTATTTGTCAAACGTGTTTGCTTCAGGTTTGTTAAAATAGTCCGATTTCAACAAAATGTTTCTTATTTTCCCACGGTCACCATTATTCATTAAACCAAAAGTTTAATGGATAATATTTCATTGCTATTTTACATTAACAGGGCCATGCTCAAGGGCCCAAAGTGATGTGATTTTTCTGCCAAAAATGGGATTCAAACCAGCTAGCTTCTGATCACAGATACAGAGACTCAACCAGCTGATCCACACACTCAGTGCCTTGGATGTGTTTTCCCTGTCATCCAATCAGGGGTGTTTCCTCCTTCTACCTCATATCCTGTGCTCCCTGGGATAGCTTCCAGGCACACCGCAAATGTCAATCCCTGACTATACTACACTACACTGCAGTATACTATACCATAATACGGCACAGTATGTTACACCACACTATACTACTCTCCTCAATGCTATTCTATTCTATTTTATTCTATTCCATACTGCACTATACTATACAATGTCCATTGGGCTTCCTTGAGATTCTGTGTGTTCTGGGACCAAATCAGGTCTTCCGTGATGCGAATTTCAAGGAGCTTGAAACTTTCCACCCTTTTCCCCCACCTCTATCTTTGGGGAGGGCAGCAGGCATGTTTTTTTCTGAGATTTCCTGAAGTCTGATATGGTCTCCTTGGTTTAAATGGTTCTGAGGACCAGCTGATGATGCAATGTGTCTTTTCAAAGATACAAAAGTGTTTCTTGATAGCAGAGAATGTCCCCCTGAATAACCTGTCCTGACCACCGCTTATCTTCTCCCTAATAGCCCCCCCACCTCTGCGTTCCATCATTCTTAAGTCCCATCTTACATATTAAGGCTATTTGACTGCTATTGCCTATGATCGGAGCAGTCAAGTGTGAAATTGCACAGTACAGACTAGAGCTAGGACACAAACAGAGGAAAGATGTATGAATCTCTGTCCCGAGCAGCAGGTGGATTAGGAGGGAGAGCTGGCCAATTGAAGTTTCCAGAGATAATTTGCTGCTGCTCCATATGAGGTGATTGTCCTGTTGGTCTTTGCCTCATTAACCCAGACTTGAGTCTTGGACCTCACAACAACAACATTAACGGCAGCCTGTGTGTTTTGGCGTGTGACACATACCGGGCCCGTAATTGGATGGTCGCCTGCTGACCGACAGTCCCCGTCCCGTCTCAGTGACCCAGCTGAGAAGGAGAGAGGAGAATGCGACCAGGGGAAGCAGCGAATGTTAATATTGATACTAGATAATGATTAGCATGGCTGGCAAAGCACACATAAGCCAGTATTGGCCTTCATTGGTCTCCCATACTTGATTGTCCTATGCTGGATCCAGGGCCTGTTCTGGAAGCAACATGTGCAAGACAGGGAACAACGTGGGACGGGATGCTAATCCAATGCAGGACACAAACACCAAGTCCATTTTAGCATGTTTTTGGACTGTAGGATGCTGTAGATAGCCCAGTGGTTACTGCATTGCACCCTGAGAGCCTGCAGCCTCCCCCCCCCCCCCGCATACGAAGCCAGTGCAGACTCATGAAGTGTGTGGAAACTGTGCTAACTACTGTACCACCTACCAACATGAAAAAGACATCCACACTGCAAACGAGCCTGGAAAAGAATGAAACCAAAAGAGCATTTCAAATATGTATAATCAGTTTGTTTATGTAGACAGGGTTTGATAAACAAATTGATTATACATATGTTAAAAGCTGTAGACAGTGTTTGATTAAACTGGCAGTCAATTATACAAGATAACCTCTTGGGGGCTGCTTTTGCCTTTTGGATTAGACGATACCCATTATAATCAATGTCGAGCGGCTGTTCCTTTGAAGGAGTGAAGGAGTGACATGTCTCATGTGATCAAAACAAATCACTCACGAACAGAAGTTCTTCTGTTCAAGTCGTTCATTGTAATATGACACGTTATCGGTGCAATCAGGGTAATGGTGATCGCTTCATCAGTGCTACCTGCTCAGAACGACCAAGGCCAAAGGCTAAGCCATGTGTGTTCGGTAGCTTGAAAACCTGACTTGGACAGTGACCCAGAGCTGGTTCAGGTCGCCGGGTCAGGAGAGCGACATCACGCAGAGCGAGGTCATTGGCCCCGTCCATCGCTTCAGGGACCATTTGCGTAATAACGCGGCTCAGGAAGAGAGAATCCAGATGCTGAACAAACAGGTATCAAATGCAAAAGACGGGAACTGTGGCTGGGTACAAAAAACAGGGGTCAGGAAGCTGGTAGGTGGATGCTGGGGGTGCAGGGTGAGGTAACCACACGTGCGGACGTGGGGAAAGCGTAGTGCTCCGGGGGGGGGCAGGGATCACACACACTTACTGGGCTGAAAATCGGAGCCACGCAAGGGGGGTAATCAATCACTCCAGGAACAGCAGGGACACATCAGTCACTAATAACTCACAATGAAGAACTGGTCGGAAACTGGGATGTAAACCTGCGATTAACTGGCCATCAGCTGCAGCTGTCAGTAAGCCCTGAAATTAACCCATAACCCTCTGGAGCTGTCAGTATTCTGGACAGGCGGAGCAGGCGAGGGGATTCAGCGGTGTGGAGGGATTCAGACTCCATCCTACTTTCTCTAAAATGTGTGTCCCTTTGCACAAATGCATCTGCGACATGAATACAATGTAAAAATACACTAATTACTTGGACACATTGATGTGTCCTAATACCAAGGGGAATGTGGGAGATTCGTTCTCCTTCTAAGTGGGAGGGGGGTGGTAGGGAAAGGAGATTATTTACCAGAGGCAAGAAGCTTTCGGCATAGAAAGAGCCCCACAAATCCAGATGGTTCCTAAAATCTCCCAAGGCTGAATTTACCCTTATTTAGGAGCTGCCATGTGTGTTGGTTATTGTTGTGAATATGCAATTAAACGATATCTCAATCAAACACGCTTATTCATAATGAGGCGAGGCCAGTAACAGGCTGAAATGTTAATGGCAGGTATATTTGCACAGGGTATACTTAGCTACCATTGTGTTTCTCCTACTGCATTTCTTCTCGAGAGGCCGAGAATGGCAAGCGATGGATTGACGAACGGAAACCACTACACTAATGGTAAGCAATATAGCCGTTTTAACAGCCAGAAGTCGTGAATGACCACATTTTATTGCATATCGTTTTGTAATTATATGAGAACTTCACAAAACAATAAAGGCAGCTCTGCTTATTTGGTTTACACAATAACCTTTATCTAAATTAAAATCTGTCTCGTTCTGTTCATTTAAATGTTTCTTCTGGGGGGGGGGGGGGGGGCAAAAGGAACAAGTGAAATGCACTTTTATTTTAAAAATTGCCCCTTTATTTTAATGAACTGTTACTGGGAGAGTTTCTAAGCTTTTTAAATGGTTTTTTATTCCCCAGGCAAAGAAATGTGTTTCCAGTTTGCTGAGGTGATTTTTCTGGAACAATCGAGGTAAATTGTCCTTTTAAAATGTGCTCAAATGGGGTGCATGGATTTGTATTGTGTGGGAAAGATGAAGTCACTAGAACCAGAGATCGCCAGCCTTTGTGGATGGACAGGGGCCAGTTTAACATTTCTGGGGCCCCACTCATAAAATCACCCCCCCCCCCAGATATATCAAAAACAAAATAAATAGCTAGTGAGTTAAGTCAGTGGATCACACCTAGCTAGCGGGTTAACAGAACATGCTGCTTCAGCATCGTCTAAATAAGGAAGGGGTTCATTTAATATAAAGTGTAGTGGTTTTATGTGGCCAACAGGGGGCCCCCAAACCTCGGGGGGGGGGGCATGAAAATATGTAGCTTGAGTGATAGTAAACAATGCCTCTGTTTGGCTAGGCGCACTTTTGAGATTTTACTTTTTCTTACCCATGAGAACTCCGCTGTCCCTCCATCAAAAAACAATCCCAGGCCCGCGTATCCATCCCATCCCAGAGTTGAACCTCTTCCCCATTCATTTTTTTGCATGTCTGCTTCCCGCTTGACACCAACAATGGCTTAATAGGAGGCAGCGTGTGGATCAGTGGGTTAAGGCCTCTGTGGCTATGATGTTCAGCAGAGAAGCCACATCCCCGCTGGGCCCATGAGAGAGGCCTACTGCTCATGGGCTACTGACCAATCCTGTACTCAGACCTGAAGCTTCACTCTCACCTTCATGTGTGTGTATGTCTTTAAGAGGAGAGCATGATGGGATATGTGAAAACTAATACATTCCACTGAACTGGCAACTAGAGCGCCAATTAATTTTTCATACTCATTGTCATACCTGCTTAATACATTTGTTAACCCCCTACAATCCAATTCCTTAAATAAAACTCTCAATCTCACCCCTGTCTCCGCCTACTCAGGGAATCTTCTAAACACACAACGATGAGCCTGTTACCGTCCTGCATGGTCCCCCCCCCCCCCCCCCATGTCTGTGGTCCTTTGTTGCTGATTCCTCATCCTCACATCACTATCAGCTAACATTACAGAACAGACTCACACAGTTAGCACTTTTTCTCAGCTGATCCCAGAATCAGAATCAGAATCGGAATCTTTTTTGCCACACGCCAAAGGCCGGTGGGAATTTGTGTTGGCACGGTATGCTACAGTTTTATTAGACATAACGTGGTTAAAGAGTAAATACACGACACAGGATATAGAACAGAGAGTCGTAAACACTCAGTAAGTGATAAATATGGAGGTTTCAGCATGTTTAAATGGTATAATGCTGGAAGCGTGTGATCGGCTGCAGTCTGTGCAGTAGTTCTTCCTGCTCTTATTTCACGCACATGATTAGGGACGTGAAGCGAAGACTAATAATAATTACGGTTAAATATCAGCAACTCGAAAGGTTACAAGTAGAACAGGCAGTATATCTTTATTTAGTAGGCGCTTTTACCCAAAGTAACGTGATTGAGAAAGCTGGGTCACACTTGACAGATTACAGTCTTGCTCAGGGGGTTTAAAGTAGTAGACTTCTGATTATGGACACAGTGTCCTAACCCAGTGAGCCACACACCACTGCCCTGAAGCTCTGTTTTATTTATCTCAAATATGCAGAAGCTATCCACAAAAAAACAAAACAAAACAAAAAAAAACATATTGTATTTAAATAAAATATCTCAAAAAAAAAAATTACGGTTATGGAAAAAACACCAAAACGTTGAATGAAAAAGGAATTTATCTCTGAAGTTACTAAATCACAATCCCACAGAACTACGAGGCTGTGTTAAATTAGGTTGAATGTCAATTAGCAGTAATTATTCTGTTATAAACGATTCCTGACAAACGGAAATTGAAATACATGGGAGGCGACTAACAAATGCGTAGGGACAGCATGTGGCTAAGTGGGCTGTGTCTGTAATCAGAAGGTCACCCGTTCAAACTTACTCCTGGCACATCTGCAGGTGCTTGAGCAAGGCCCTTGACCCCCAACTCTGTGGGTGCTATGAAAAGTGACTGCCCTTTGTGGACTGCTTGCTCCACCAAGAGCAAATTGGGGGAGAGTTAAAGACAATTTCCCCATGGGAAAATCAATAAATTATCGATTGTTTTTGTGGGCAGTGGTGGCTTAATGGTTAGGGAAATGCGCTTGTAATTAGAAGATTGTAGGTTCAAATTCCTAGCCAGCAAGGTACCTCCCCGGGTGTTGAATTAGCTACCCCCTGCTATGTCACGATGACACATATGAGTTAAATGCAGAGGGCACATTTCTTTGTTGTGCACAGTGTGCTGTGGCTTGTCAACAATGACTACTGACCACCTAGTTCTTATGGAGTCATAAAAGCTGGAATGTTATTTAATTCAGTAATTATAATTCTGTGCTAGCCAAGGTCAAACTGCATGGGCAAAGATATACAGTGACAGCGAGCTGATGTTCACTGACAGGGATAGACGGGCTCCTGTAAGCATAGTGAAACATTGTAGTACAAGTTACCTCTGGAATGAATCAGCTCCACTGATCCAGAGTCTGCAAACATGTAGTCTGTGGGCATCACCAAGCTGGAATCCAGAAAGGGCTGATATTCAAGGCCGACGCACAAATACGCGTAGCCTCGGAAGAGGAGCACAGGGCCTGGATCTTTGGGCAAAGGCAACAGAGCAGCACACCCCAATGAGTCATAATTTCCAGTGTTTCCTACATCTGATGGGTTTACATTTGGAAAAAAAAAAAACAAAGTGTTTGTTGGTAGCTGTTAATGACAGTGGCGGTCCGTAATGTAATGGAGTGGTCATCGCAAGGAACTCATTAGATCCGATGATTGTTCTGTGTGGTTTCAGAATGTCCAAGGAACATTATACCGGGTGGCTCCTATGGTGTAACACTCATGAGGTTCTTATGTTCCAAAATGATAATCTATCCACACTGCTATGCAAGTTCAAGAGTGGTTTGCTGAACATCAGGATGACCCTGCCCAATCACTAGATCTAAATGACTCCATTCCTTTACGGGAAGTTCTAGAACACAGGCAGGAAGTATAGTTACACCTCTGCCATCCCACAAAGGTGTGGAGGCTTCTATGAAGCCGGGTTCAGTATCTCACAGTTTGTAGCACTGTCACATAGTATCTCCAGCAATGGGAATTTGGATCCTACCCCCTTCTCACATTCGAGTGTTTGGGGTTAGCCTCTGGGTACTCTGGACTTCCCCTGCAGTTTGGCTAACTGGCATCTCTAAATAATCTGCAGTGTGACTGCTTGTGATTTGTGGTGGACGGGCATCTCATATCAGATGTCCCACACTCCTGTGCTCTGGGCCACTTGATGATAGGCTCTGGGTCCCCTGTGACCATGACAAGAGTCAGAAGTTGCAACAATAATGGATGGCTTAATGTCCATTGCTGCATTTCCACTGAAGTTCGGGAACTTAATTAGTTCCTGGTTGAGTTTCTAGGCTGTTTCAAAATTGTGACCTTTAAGCTAAATAAGCATAGGAGGTGGGCAAAGCTACTAAAAAGTTCATTTTGATAACCACTAACCTGCTGACTTCAGAGTTTAATTTAATAACACTAAACTGATAAACCACAAAAAAAAAAAGCGTAAGCTAATGATAACCGCTAACTGCTAGCTTTTATTATATAAATTTAGCTTTGGTTTGGTTTTGGGCTCCAATCCCTTTAAAAACATACCTAGAGGCTGAAATTCTAACCTGTTTAACACTTTAGTTGTGCAGGGCTGGAGTGATTACCTGGGGATATTTAGGTCTTAACCAATTAGGTATCATCGGATTCTGTAGAGTCTTTGGAATAAATTTTCTCACAATGATATTTCATTTGTGACGTATAAGTGTTTTGGTTTGAGGAATCCTGTTCGGCAACTGGCACATTTTTCCCTCAGTGAAGCTGCTTGGGGACATGATGCCATTTACCTGAACTAGGAAGGAGGGACTCAGGCCTTTATTGCTCCATAGTTCTGTCAATCAGAACCGGGAAAACAAAGGAAAGTAACCAGGGGCCTTAGCTGGATAACGTGTTGTATTTAAAGAAGTCTGGGCTAAATGTAAGTGCAGGAAGATGACTTTATCTTCAGTCACTTAAATTTAAGGTAGTATGGGCTAAATGTAACACATTATCGACCAATCACATCTTGTGTTTACATGTAGTCAGCTAACACTGTGCCAGATAGACTGCAGACACACTCACAAATGATTGGAAGAAATATGTGTAATTTTAGGACTTACGAATGTTTTTAACCATTAAACTTGATTTATCTGTGGAAAAAAATGTTAGTGGATTTACAGGTAGCAGAACTAAATTTATCAGAAGCAAATTGTGCCGTTGACGGTTTTCAAAGTTAGCAGAAACACTAATCTACTAACAAAAAAAGTTAGCTCTGCCAAATACTGTAGCAGTTAACGGATTAGTGGAACCCTGCCCACCACTGGTGGGCAGTGGTGGAGGAAGTACTTAAGTTTAGTACTTAAGTAAAAGTACAACTACCCTGCAAAATATATACTTAAGT